>JXCR01017545.1:0-28115 GCA_002079205.1 Phalaenopsis hybrid cultivar
CTTCTCTGCATTGCTTATGGTGGATCAGTTTCGTGGTGCGAATCTTTCCACTGTGCTTGATTTCTCGAATGTCTTTTCCGTGAACGGATCATTGTGTTTTCAATGCACCTTCTCGTGTTTCACGTTTATTTTTGGTTTTTAGTCATTGCGATCAACAGGTTAATTGGGGGTTCAGTCAAGTACAAGTTGCTATTGAACTTACTATGTGTAGATTTTCAGAAGTTTATGGTGGATAGAGAGTCTGCATTTTAATTTTTTGATTAGTAATAGGATTTTGGATCCGGGGCAGGGAAGAGGTTTTGTGATTACGGATGGCGATCATGCTTCAGCTGGGGGTTCTTTCTCTTGTCACGGGATTTGGAAGGAATTTGCAGAGTTCGATTGGTTTGTTATTAAACAGTCGGTTTGCATCTGGGTTCGAGCATTTTGGTATGGTCTCTAGAAAGAGGGGAATGGTTCAATGTTTAAGGGGAAGATATTTGAGAATTTGTTTCCAGAGAGGCGATTCTGCAGTAGTGGAAAAAGAGGAAATAAAGAAGCATAATAATGATCTAAGTGCTGAACAGTTGAGCATTGTGATGAAATTTGGTGGTTCTTCAGTAGCAACAGCTGAGAGGATGAGGGAGGCTGCAAATATCATTCTGAGTTTTTCAGATGAGAAGCCAGTGATTGTACTCTCTGCTATGGGAAAAACTACAAACAAACTTTTGCAGGTTTGAGGTATCCTATGATCCCTAGCTACTGCAAAAATAGATGCCCCTGGGTTCGACATCTAGTCCTGAATCTTATATTTCTTACTTAGGCAGGGGAGAAGGCAGTGAGCTCTGGTGTATCCAATGTGTCTGGAATCGATGAGCTGAGGTTCATAAAAGATTTACATCTAAGGTAAGTTATTTCCTTGCCTAATCATGCTTACGTTTTCTAATATTTATCTCTGGTTTGTTTCTATGGATATAATTGTGCTCATTTTTTATTACAGGACAGCGAATGAATTAGGAGTAGAGAAGGCAGTCATATCAGGTGAATTTTGTTTAAGCATTTTCATAGATGAGGCATCCTGCAATTATATAAGTCTTTCCTGGCTTTATTGTCATGTTTTACTGATGGCAATGGTTAATTTTTATTTCGAAACCATGGTTTTCAGACAGAAATAAAACACATTTGATTTTGTATAATAGAAAACAATTTAGATAAATTGAGGTTTGTTGGATGAGAAAATTTACAGTTCCATGACTATTTGCTAAATATAGGTTTTAAATCGATGAGGAAAACAGTAGAATCTGATCAGGAAATATGCAATATTGTCTGACATTCAAATCATTTGTATACATCCGATTAACGGTAATAAATGTATTGCGACCTGTTGAGAAATTAGGGTGAAGAAAAGCTAAAATCGACACAAATCCAGAAGAACACAAAGATTTAAAGTGGTTCGGCAAAGATGTCTACGTCATCGGAAGCATAGCAGCGAATTCCTTTCAATATTCAGAAAAAAAGATTACAAAAATCAGGGATAACACCTAGGGTTACATACATGTCTATTTATAACCCTAGAAAACCCTGGAGTACAATATGTAATTACCAAATTACTCCTGTACCTCACCCCAACCCACATAAGGAAACTCCCCTGATTTGGACATAATCTTTCGCTCTGCTCCGCTCCGCTCCAGCATTTGTCCCTTTATGTTATATGAGTCATATCTAACAAATATTCACCTTGGCGAATATCCAACCTTTTAGGAGAAATACGTCATGAAGTTTCTTACATACCAGAAGTGGGTTGGGCCACCATGTTTCTCTAGTAACTGCAAACATTCAACAAGTCCAAGCAATGCAAGAACTTGTTGATAGTAACTGACTTGGTTAACATATCAGCTGCATTTTCATCAGTATGAACCTTCTGTAACAGTATCTCACCAGAAACAATCAATTATCTGACCTTGTGATATCTGACATCAATGTGCTTGGTTCTCGCATAGTACACCTGGTTCTTAGCCATATAAATAACACTCTGACTGTCACAATGCAATTGAACTCCACCTTGCTCCACGGCCAGTTTCTTTAGCCCAGCAAGCCATAAGGCTTTTTTTGCAGCTTCAGCTACTGTCATGCACTCAACTTCAGTTGTAGATAATGCCACAATAGACTGAATTGTTGATTTCCAACATATATTCCCTCCACCAAGAGTAAATACATACCCAGTTATAGACCTTTTGCCATCCAAATCACCAGCATAGTCAGAATCAACGTACCCCACAACTGAAGGATCATTCTGCTAACTGTCAAAAATAATTTCATGTCCTACAGTACACTTTAGATACCTAAAAATTCACTTGACTGCTTCCCAATATCGCCTTCCAGGTTTAGCCATGTATTTCCAGACTTGATTAACAACATAGGTCAAATTAGGACGAGTACATACCATTGCATACATCAAGCAGCCAACTGCACTAACTTATGAGATCTTTTCCATGTCTTCGATTTTTGTATATGTTTTAGGACACTGCTCTGATGAAAACTTAAAATGATTTGTCAAATGAGTGTTTACAGGCTTTGCTTTGCTCATCTCAAATCTGTCAAGCACTTTCTCAACATAGTCTCGTTGAGATAAACATAATCGTCTTGAGCCTCTGTCTCGATGAATCTTTATTCCAAGAATCTTCTTCGTAGGAACCAAGTCTTTCATGTCAATTTTCTGGCTCAATAAAACTTTCAAACCACAGACATCATTCATATTCTTTGCAACAATCAATATATCATCAACATACAATAACAGAAAAATAATAGAACTATCATCAATGCTATTCACATAAACACAACCATCATACTCACATCTCTTGTAGCTAATCTGAATCATGTAGGAGTCAAACCGCTTGTACCATTGCCTTGGAGACTGTTTCAACCCATACAACAATTTCTTTAACCTGCAAACCAAATGCTCCTGTCCAGGTTGAGTGAACCCTTCTGACTGCTCCATGTAAATCTGCTCCTTCAGATCATCATGCAAGAAAATAATTTTAACATCCATCTGCTCCAAATGCAAATCCCAAATGACACTAATGCAAGCACTGCCTTGATTGAAGTATGTCTGATCATATGAGAAAATATTTCATCATAATCTATCTCCTTCTGCTGTGAAAATCCCTTTGCTACCAGTCGAGTCTTGAATTTTTCTCTTTTTTTATGATACTATTGGTTTCCTTTTGTACACCCACTTGCAACCAACAGTCTTCTTTCCCTCAGGAAGTTGAACTAGCTCTCATGTGCGATTTTTTTGCAAAGACTCCATCTCAACCATTGCACCCATCTATTTCTCTCTCCTAGCTAGTGATAACTCCTTGAAAAGTGGCTGGATCATCGCTGCTGATGATAAGTGCACAAGAGACCAAGTCTTCATAACCCAATCTGCTAGGAAGCCTTATATTGGTGCGTCTCTATCTGTCTCTGGCTATATTATAATTTTGCAGATCATCTGGAATGTGATCACTAGGTGTTGGATTTTAATCTTCAAGTCTCTCATTTGTTTCTGGATGTTGTTCTAAATCCATATGCACTGCATCTGAACTGGAACTGTTTTCTTGCACCTTGTCTTGATTCTGCTGTAACATGAACTGTTCATAAAAAACTGCATCTCTGCTGATCACCATCTTCTTTGCAATCAGATCCCAAAACTTGTGTCATTTCACACATTTCTTATAGGCAAAAAAAATGCACTTCTTAGATTTTGCATTAAGTTTTGATATTTCATCTCTAAGTACATTCACATGTCGGCTGTTTTTTTTTTAAAACTTCGTGATTTGAAAAAGTGATGATTTTGTGATTTTGAAAATAATTTAAATGTAAATATAACTCTTTTTTATTTTTAAAAGTAACACTTTAATTTTAAAATAAGTGAGACCAAACGGGTCTCACATTTTAAATAGTTTAGATGATTGAATACAATACTACAAATAATACACTTATCCCGAAGAATAAATATATCACTTGTAATAGGGTTTCAATCACCTAGACTAATAAAATTTGTGACATCCATTTTAGTCTGCGAAATAATTTATAAAAAGGTCAACAAGTCCCCTTATCTAATATAAAAAATTAGATAGAGTTTATTTTATCTGGGTTCCAGGTTTCCTATAGAGGCAAACCCCTATAGTTAATTACATCTTAAATGATCGAAATCACTTAAGAAAACTCTCGATTAAGATCATGTGGTTTTGATTTCAAGATTTCAAAGTTTAGGTTTTCATGATTGGACATGGGAAAAATCAAATGAGAATGACTCAAAATAAGAACAGTTATTTAAGGAATCCAAATGGAAGAAAAGTAGGGGATATCACAGATCTGGGGAAAAATCCCGATGAACTTTCAAATATCTTGTTTGGCTTTATGTCTTTTGAAATGATGTAATTTGATATCTCAATCCTGCAAATTATTTAGGACTTAAGACTTATGTTTGCACAATATCGGACTGTGCAAATAGCCTAAAAAGACAGGAGGATTTATACCGTACCGTACGGTAACCTCAGAATCCTAAAACTTTAAGACTTATAATTGTACAACAGAGTTGTACAAAAAATCTAAAGAGTGATTCTATAGGTTGTTATTTAAACTAAAAAAAATGATAGGTGCTGTGAATGTGTTTTGTTGTTGCAGGTCCACCTTGAAGTTATTCCTCGTCGTGCTATCCACGATATTCGCTCCAAACTTTTCGTAGTAGCACCTCCTGGTTTAGTTTTAGTTTTGATCATGCTCCTAACTACTAGGTTATTCTATACTAAGGCATAACATATCAAAGTAACTAAACATGCAATGTGAAAGAAAAATAACAATGTACTGTACAGTAAAAAGGAAAGACAATATAACATACTGAAAGAAAAGTATAACATGCTATAAAGAGTAGTATAACAAGATATAAAAGTAATATAACATGCTGGGAAAATAAAATGTTGTAATATAAATTAAATCTGTACACCTGGTAGGTTCATTGCTCCTTTAAGTTTAGCTATTATGCACTATGTAAAAGAGGAAAGTATGACCTAAAAAAGGACTTAACAGAAACATGTTAATCGTAGGAAAAAGATAAACAAATAAAAAGAAATAATAATATCACATATAAATGACCAAGAATAAGAAATTTATATGTGATATTGGAATGTCCCCAATTGCCAGGAGGATTTGAGTGTAGACAAACTCAAATCCCGGAGCATTGGGTTTCAGTTTTGGTCAAATTAAGGTAAGAATTTCATTATTTGATCCAATTAAATCAGTCATGAATCACAATCTAGTGCACCCTCGTGCTTAGTGTCCTAGCTATCTCATGAACTGTGGTCAGATGTTTGGCATCTTAGGATCATTTGAAAATTAGGATGATAAACTCTCTCTTAAGGTATGCTCCTAAGACCTAGGAAACATACACTTTAGTTTACTTGAAGTATCTTAAAGTGTCTAACCTAAACTAAGTGCCTCTCAACTAATCCTCAAACATCTTTAGATTAAGCTTAGCTCACCATCAGACTCCTAAAACCTAAGGGGTAAACCTATAGCTTTGGCAAAAGAGTTGTGAAGTGTGATTTAAATCTAATTAGGACAATTGGATGTAGGTTTATTCCAAATTTAAAGGACCTAAGTGTAGGTCTACTAATCTTTCCAATCCATATCCCTAATTGTTATCTAAACTCTCATCTTCTTCCAACCCCTAACTATTCTTCGAATTTATAATTTTATCTTTCATATGCAAAAAGGAACGGTAGATGGTTAACTATTCTATCCCCCTTTAGGTTTTATCATCTCGAAGATCCAAATCTTATTTTTAAATTTTCTCTTCCTTTTCTCTTTCCCTTAAGACTGTGAATCATTTCTAAATATAATTAAATCGGAAATTCTCATCTTTAACTTGACCGTTAAAAAAAAAAAAAAACAAAACAAACGAAAAGGAGACCGATCCATTTTTAAAACCAAACCAAATCAGTGAAGCTTAAAATAAAATCATGAATGTATCGGGCTAAAACGTTCAAATTCATTAAAAAGAAAATGATCGGATCAATCCCGAGAAGGATATCCTTTCCAAATTGCATATTAAGCAAGTTAAACATCTTACAAAGTGCATTTCAAAAATTCAAAAACTGCAGCATGAAAACTCCCAAAAACTGCGGTCAAATAATACAAAATGAAGCCTCGGACTGTAGCTCAAATGCCACAAAAAACAGTCTCAAACATCTCCGAAAACCGATCTGTACCGAACAATAAAAGGCACGACAAATGGGAGAAGCCATCGAAAAAAATTTGAATCATTTTAACTTCTAGAAGAGCCATGAGCGTTACAAAAAGAAACTTCAGCACTCAACCCAGCATATAGCCGAAAGTAAAGGTGAATGAAGAAAGTTCAAAGAATTTAAAAAGAGAACAAAGCTTAAATTCCTTTCGAAAGAAACATATAGCGTTTAATCAACTCAAAAGCTCGACAAATAATCAGCTTTCAAAAGGGCATTTGCACCCTTCCAAATCGACGATTAATCGAACCCACAGCAAAGCTTCGAAAGTTTTTCAAACCTTTCATAAATTAAAGCTACATTAGTTCTCATTCTTTCAAAATAAAAGCTTCAATATTAAATATTCTGCAATACGAATCATTTGAGAATACAGGTTGATGCCAACTAAGTAAATAGCCAAAAGAACTTTCAAACTTTTGTAAATAGAGCACCAAAAAGGAGTAGGCCTCAACCATGAATACACATTTAAAATCCTTTCATAAACAAAACTTATATTTCTTCCAAAAAAGAAAAAAAAATCAGCAAGTGTGTATGGCAAAAACATCACCCATATATCTCCTAAAAAAAATCAGCCAATTTGATAAGTCAAATGGTATTTATATATACGCCACACAAATTCATAGGGATTTAGGGAAAGAAAGCTAAAATTCAGGTGTCATATATGTAAATATTTTAAAATCCGAAAATTATAAGATGTGCAACTATATGTAAGAATTGAGAAGCATGCATACAAATTTACAAAATTTCATACATACTACTCAACTTATTTGCATTTACCCATCCAACCCTTGCACATTCGCATATCCAACACCCAAATTAACTCACAAACAAGCTCACGAATAGAACTAGGGAGGGGAGCAAAACAGCCACCAAACTATTTTCTCAATAAAGCCAACCGAGCCCAGCAAAAGAGGCAAACCAAAACCAGCAAAAAAGAGCAAATCAGTAAAATATTTTAGCTAACATAAAGCACTAAAAGGAGCCCAAACTGAGCCCAAGAACATGACCAACCGAGCCCAGCAAAAGGGGCAAACCGAAACCAGCAGAAATGAGCAAATCAGTAAAATATTTCAGCCAACATGAAGCACTAAAAGGAGTCCAAACTGAGCCCGAGAACATGACCAACCGAGCCCAGCAAAAAGAGCAAACCGAAACCAGCAAAAAGCAGCAAATCAGTAAAATATTTCAGCCAACATGAAACACTAAAAGGAGCCAAAACTGAGCCGAAGAACATGGCCAACCGAGCCCCAAACATAATTTTCAACTCTTAAAAATAATTTCCAACTTATATTCCATCAAATGGGAACGAGAAAAGCAAGATGTGATCCCCAAACATAATTTTGCAACTTTGAAAGATGATTTCCAACATATTTTCCATCAAGGGGCAATAGGAAAAGCAAAATGTGAGCCCCAAATGTAATTTCCAGCATTTAAAAACAACTCTCAGCATATATTTCAACAAGGGGTAGCAAGGGAAGCAAAATGGGAGTCTCAAATGTAATTTCCGGCATTTAAAAACAACTCCCAGCATATATTTCAACAAGGGGCAGCAAGAGAAGCAAAAATGTGAGCCCCAAATGTAATTTCCATCATTTAAAAATTAACTTCCAGCATATATTTCAACAAGGGGCAGCAAGAGAAGCAATATATGAGCTCCAAATACCATTTTTTTTAGCTCATAAACATAATTTCCAACAAGTTTTTTGATGAGGGACAGCAAGGGGAACAAAACATAAGCCCCAAATGCATCTTTTCCACTTCATAAAATAATTTTCAACATGCATTTATTACTTTCTAACATTTCAAGCAACGAAAATAATAGAAACAGCCCTCAAACATGTTATAAAGGAATAAAAATGCATTCCATAATCACCTTAATCATGCTCTCAAGTGCTTCAAGTAAAGAAAGTAAAGATGATTCATATACGTATGTTTCTTTTCTCACTATTTAAGCAAACACTCTTCCTTAAGCCTCAAAATAAATTTCCATATTTCATGATATATGAAATGATATAAAATAGGGGAGAAGAGAAGAATACCTCTTCTTTTTGTAAACTTAAAGCAAAGAAAGAGTAAAGTGAGCTTGAGAAAATCACTCCAATAGCAACCCACGAAAATTTCTCACGATCTCCAGCTTACGGCACGACAAATTCGAATCTCCAGGATCTTCGAACAACAAAGGAACAAAGCTTTCTCTCCAACAGGGAAAACAAAAAAGAAATTACCCTAATCGAATGAAGAATAGAGGTAGAAAAGCATTTGAATCTCCCTGAAATCCCTCAATAACTCTCTCAAAATTTTCAACAACCACCAACAGTAGTTTTGGAAGTTATTTTATAGGCAGAGAAGAGGAGAAGAGGCAATCTACCAGCCACCCTAGCCAACGAATCAAAAAGAAGAAATGAAACGATATCATAAAGAGGAGAGCGCTCAGCCTCGAGGAAGGAAAGTGTCAGCCAGGTGGAACTTCATAGTTGGAGGGCCGCTCGGTCAAGATGAACTCGAGGAGACGAGCCGCATGCTCAATCGGCAGCGGAATGCCACATGTAAGGGAAGAGGAAGAAGGTTTCAGCGGCCAGGGGTTTGATCGTCAGACTCGAGTGCGGCGGATCGGGGGAGAGGAGACGCGTCGGAAGCTAGGGCTTCGGTCGAGGCAGAGGAATGTCGTGCATGGGTAAAGGTCAAAAAATGACTTAGGGTTATAAATCCTGATATTATAAATGATAAATATATAAAATATTTGATATTTCTTAAAATAAAATTTGATTAGTACCATTTTTGTTCGTGCGTCACAATACAACAAAATGTATGTTCCTTTTAGGTAATTTTGACGCTCCGGACGCATTGGCCTGATCCGTTTTGCCACCGGAAGTCGTTTTTAACTAATTCATTGATTTGTATGCCAATTTTATTGTGTAAAAAATATAGCAATATGAGTGTCCCTTCCTACCAAAATTGGTGTCCCGGACGTGTTGGCGCAGTCCAATTTGTCGTCGGAGGTCGTCCGAAGAAGTTCGCATTTTGACCCCTCCTCTGGGCTTGAAGTCCGATTTCGTGCAATTTTGTGAACTTTGTGTATTTGGTGTGTGTATGTGACGAAAAAGTCACGACGATGTTTTCCTAAGGCCTGAAGTCCTATTAGAAATTTTTCCCTTGAGTCTTCGCAAAATAACCCATAACCGCTCGTTCATAAGACAATGATCTTGTGCCAAAAATGCTAGACATCAAAAGAAAATAAAAATTGGCTAGGATTTTCTAAAAGCGTGGATCTCAATTCTAGTTTTCTAAGATGGTCAGTAGGAACTCCTAGAGCTAGATCCTAGGATCCTAGAAAAAAAAATGACCTAAAAAATGAGGTCAACAACACATAAGCATGACAACTAAAAATTCGTAAATGATCGAATTTAAATGAATTACCTGTCCATACTTCTTCTGCAACATTGTCGCTCAACGATACCCTAGGTGATTTATTGATGAGATAACATGTCATATTCACAGACTCTGCCCAGAAACTCTTAGGAAGCCTTGCAACAAATTTCTTTTATGTAATTTCGTCATCCCACGTTCACTGAGATGCCCAGACGCATGTCATAACTTTGTACTATCATCATCTGATTCCACAAAATGAACTCTACCTACAACTGTACTCCTCAACAGTTTGTATATATAATCTACAGTTAACTTTTCTTTAATCACAATCAGTACACCCTTAACAATTCTAATGGTTTTCCTATCCTCATCTGCCTTAGGAATGAAACCATTTCTATGTAAAGTGCCCAAGAAAATCAAATTCTTCTTCAGATTTGGAATATGTCTGACATCACATAACATTCTAATTGTGTCATCATACATTTTAATTTTGATTTCTTCAATACCAACAATATTGCAGCTTCTATTATCACTCAAATAGACTGAGCCAAAATTATTTAATATGTATGAAGTAAACCGCTCCTTGTTAGGTATTATGTGATAAGAGCACCTTGAATCAAGAATCTATGCATCCGTGAACTGAGTTGATGAAACTGAAAGCATATCACTATCACTGCTGTTCGATTTCTACTAGCTGTCTAGTCTGACCACAGCCGAAGCCAGCTCGAAGTTCACAAATTGCGCCTGTTCGCGAAACTTCCTTCGCGAAACGGAAGTCTCGTCGCCGAACTTAAGAAGCTGCATCGAATATCCTCTCCGGAAATCTGTCGATCTTCTTCTCTGACCGAAGCCCTAGCTGAACTCTGTCGTTCCTGCCGCCGAAAATTCTCTTCCCTGTTGTGCCGACAAAATTTCTCCTCTCTGCCCTAGAACCTCGCTCTGATACCGCTTATTGAGAAATTAGGGCGAATAAAAATTGAAATCGACACAAATCCAGAAGAACACAAAGATTTAACGAGGTTCGGCAAAGATGCCTACGTTCTCGGGAGCAGAGCGGCGAATTCCTTTCAATATTCAGAAAAGAGATTACAGAAATCAGGGATAACACCTAGGGTTACATACATGTCTATTTATAACCCTAGAAAATCCTGTAGGTACAATATGTAATTATCAAATTACCCATATACATCACCTCCAACCGACATAAGGAAACTCCCCTGATTTGAACAGAATCTTCCGCTCTAGCATCTGTCTTTTTATGATATATGAGTCATATCTAACACGACCCTTTTGTTATTTTTCTCATTTTCACCCATTTTAGATTCCCATTCTCAAACGATCTGATTTAGAGACAGAGCGAGAGAAGATAAGAAATGAATTGGGCAAGCATGAAGAAAGACAAAATGGTAGCTATGAAGACATTTCATAAGACAGTTCTCTAAATATAAGACAACGTGGAGTGATCCGAAGTAAATCAAATCAAACTTGACCCAAAGAACAAATATATGAGAAAAGCCTTACAATGCCTTCATATCCGAACCAGAGCAAAATCAAATATATTTTTATTATGAGTTCAAAGAGACCTCTCATGACGACATATCCCTATGGTCAATTATACATTGTTAGGTAAAAACTTAGGAATATTTAACCTATGGTTAGGGTGCAGTTAGATTTTTCATATGCACAGTCATTATTTTTTATTGGCTTGTGATCTAGTTGTTGCATGTGATGTGAGCGCGCTAGCATATATATTGAGGCATTTTTTTTGCCAGGAGTGTCAAAATGTGGAGCATAAATTATAAAGCTATAATAATATTTTTTTTGTAGGTGTTAATTTATGCAGAGATAGAACTAGAATGACTTGGGCATATTGTATAAAAAAATGTTCTTAATTATTAGAATTATGGGTTCAAAGAGACCTTACAATGTATAAGTTGTTACCTAACACAATCATCTAGTATGTGCAGAAAAATATGGTTAAGGGCATGCTTGTAGGATCTTCATAGAGTCACCATAACTGGCCCTATCCCGAGGACTCGTATAGACTAATATCTATCAAATAAATGATAAGTGTTATTTAATCCACATTCTTAGAACGTTCTTGCAAAACTTTGTGATGATAGATTAATTTACATTGTTTGCATAGACAAGGTCATAAACAATACTATTTTTCAATTATTACCACATGTCATCATTATGGTTTAACATTAGTCCCACCGCTATCGTGTTGACTGAAAATCTAGATCTATATGGAATGAAAAGCAGACTTAACCAAAAGGGACAAGTCCTGTAGAGCACACAGATACACAAGTTGCTTCAAGGATTCAACCCATAGGCATGGACGCAAGGTTCGACATGCTATAAAGTATGATGTGCACGCTGAATATATGCAACATGGAAACAATGATGAAACAAAATAGCCAAAGAAACAAATCCATGATGGGCATGTGCAAAGCTGTTCCACCATACCGTCTCAAATAGTGCTATGCACATAAAAATGCAAATGCAAACCCACAAATTAAAAGGACCACATCACGGGGCTGTATGTACAACATTGTGATGCGAATCCTTTTAATTTAGGGATGAAAGGGGAGGTGTTGCGGCACTGCTTATGTGGCGTTACGATGTTGTATATAAATATAGTGCTAACCGCAAAGGCGGCGCTGTAGCGCTTGACACTCCATCCTCACACATGATCATTTTAGTGCTATCACGCTAAAACAAATGTATTTTTCTTATGTCAACGACCAAACTCACGTACGTGTCCTAAGCATCTTTACGGAGAGGACTAGTGTAAATGGAGCATTTACAATGGCTTAGCTTAGCACAACAAATCTATTGTGAATATGACCTATCTAGTTGAAAATGGGGACCACCATAATCCAGCAGGAGCAAGACAAACAACCAAGGTGAAAAACCCCCAAGACTTCTACCCTGAGAGTTATGGCTAGCACTTGTTCGACATAGCCGAACTCGACTAAAAGGCAACTGAAATCCACGACCATTATACCATGACAGTCAGTCATGGTGTGCTTACTATGCTTTCACAAGAGGTATTGACTCAAGCAGGGCCTAGCTTCGTTGCTCTGCGAATGCAACACTGCGACTTTAGGCTAACAGAGCACAGCGTCGCGACATTGCGGATGCAGAGCTGCGATGCTATGGTAATGAATCTAATTTTCACTCGTTCGCAGGGATAATTGCATGGGAAAAGGGGCGAGTTTTCTATCCTAGTGTTCTCCTCTAACACAAAACCTAACCCCAGCTCTCTAAAGCAAACCTAGGGCTCTACTCAAGATGAAAAAGGGGAAGGAAATTCAAAATGCTCACTACAACATTAATTTGATGTCGGTCTTCGACTCGCCACACTATGCTAACTGCTCTGATGACTCTGCTAAATTGCTCTGGCCAAGAATGGAACTCTCTCGAAGTGAAGCCACCAAAGGAGGAGAGTGGTTAAGGAGGGAGAAAGGAGGAAGGTAGAGGGAAATAGAGGGAGAAGAGCTCTGGAGATCAACAAGCCACCATAACCAAAGGGAGTGACTAAAAAGCCAATCCTTGGGTAGTCGAAAGTTGCCCTATTTATAGGTTATGCCTGAGGCGTTGCTAATGTGGTAATATCACGTCAGCCGACAAAATAATTGTTTGGTCAATTGAGAACCTCCCCACCAACATGTGCCAAAATCATACTATTGTTTAACACGGCACAACAATGTCAGAAAGGTGGAATGCCACGATGTTGACCCATCCTCTACTATCGTCAGGATATGTTCTAATCAATCATGACCTTCAAGTATTGGATGACAGATGTATAATATTACTTATATCATCAGCACAAGAAATAAGATAATGATGTACAACCAATCACTTTTGGAGCTCTCACTGGTCATTATAGTTATTGAAATTTCTCTGATGCATGTGTAACAACGCCCTAATACTGATGCTAAAACAGTGCCTTCGGGCATTGAATGCTCCCCGATACTGGGTGTTTCGATCTCTCAGGATCGAAGGCCCGCGAACTCTATCGGGAACAGTGGGGTGGGTGAGACTTGTGATCCGTAAGGATGTAGCGCGATCCAGGGAAGCTTCGCAGTGTGTTCAAGAATCTTCTTGCCTTTCTGTCCCATTTTTGTGTAAAAATTTTCTGGGAGCCTAGAAATTGTTGTTCTGTGTGTGTGTGGAGTGAGATTGGGTTGTGTTTGTTCCAAATTCCTGTGTGGAATTATTTTCCCTCTATGGATTTGGTGTTGTTTCAGCTGTATCTTCTCCGAGGTGGTGATTATATGCTCTTTTTACCTTCCTCAAATCTTCCCCCACTTCTCAGTCGTCGAACTCTCCCTCCCTCACCTCGACACTGAGCCATTCCCCCTTCCTACAAGTTATTACTGTTGTCCCGCCTCCCTAACTCCTTTCAAGCTTTTCCCAACCATCACACTATCGTTGTTGACCAGTTACAACTCTTCCCACTTGTTTTCCTGACAATTCCGCACATTCCCTTCGCTACCACCCGCCTCCCGTAGCTGTCGACATCTCTCCCAATCATCGCTATCCCTCTAGCCGACCTCCACCACCCATTGAGATTTATGATTGTTTGTTTGTGTCTTTCGTATGTTTTGTTATTATTTCCGTTCGAGTCATGTTGTACTTCTATTTAATATTAATGAAAGTTTGTTTTAGTATTTCCACTGGATTTCCTACTGTTTCCGGTATCATTTGATATCAGAGCTAGTCCATCATGGGGTTTCCTAGCATCCACCCCTACCCAAGCCACCTCCACAAATTTTTTTCCTTCCGATTTCCAACCTTAGCCATGACACTGCAAAGAGATACAAAAGACTTGACCCGGGAAGAGTTTCAATGAGAAATTCGTCATCTACTTGAGCTAGATGACGAAAACAAAGAAAAGATTATCTTCGACCGTGATAGAGAGAGTCAAAGAGAAGATAGAGACCAGGAGATGAAGCTTTTCCACAGGGAAGTTCACTATGACAAGGAATATTGACCATGTCATTTTGGTATTCAATGTCAAAGGAGGTTTGGAGGAGAGGCCCTTATGGAGATTAATGGTACTTCGTCATCAAGATGGACCTCCCGAAATTTGAAGGAAGTATAGATCTCGATGAATTTATTGACTAGATGCAATCAGTTGAACGGATTTTAGAATATGAAAATGTACCAGAAGACAAACAAGTCAAGTTAGCTGCCATTAAACTAAAGAAATATGCCTCTTTATAGTGGAAAAAAAATACATAAGCTGAGGAGAAGAGAAGGTGGTGAGAAGATAACTAAGTGGAAGAAGATAAAGAAGGCAATGCAAAAAAAGTGTCGCCCACCCTACTATCGCCATGATATGTTTCTGAAACTCCACAACTTGCAATAGAGGGATCTTTCAATTGAGGAGTTCACTGTCCAATTCAACCACTTGCAGCTGAAATGCAAGCTAACAGGGCTAGAGGAACATATAATAGCCAGATATCTCGAGGGTATGAAACCTGCCATCAGCAATGTGGTACGGTTGTGGCCATATTGGACGTTAAAGGATGTCCTGGAGTTAGTCTTGAAGGTGGAAAGACAACAGAAACAAAGCCGACAACAACCATCTTTCAAGCAGCAACCTTTAGGCAAGCTACTACTTACATTTACCACTACTAACAGGGATATCCAGGCAGACACGAGCAAGCCCAGACAGGGGAATGACACTATGGATCAAAGAGGAAAGAAATAGGGAAAGGGTAGCTCCTCCAACGCGGTACCAACCATGAAGTGCTACTGATGCCATGACTACGACCACATAGTCTCCAGCTGCCCCACGAGTAGGGTAGTTGTTTTTCTCGGTTCTTTTTAGATCTCGGAGTCGCCAACTTGTCTTTTTATGTGTCATCATATAATTTTTCTATTCAAATAAGTCTCCTTCCCGAATCAAATGAATGACTTGAAGAGGAGATGAATCAAATAGCAAAATAACGTACGACAACAAATAGACAAACAAATTAAAAAAAAATAGAGATAGAAGGCTTATATAGAGGTAATCCTCGTGTGATGGGTCGAGAGTATACATCCAAACAAAATTGGATCGAAGTACCCCGGAAAAAAACATCCACGAGCAGGATCTCTATATAAGCCACCCGTAACCAGAGAACCAAAAAAAACATTTTTTGTTATGGGGTCAAAAGTCTCCCAGAGGAACATATTTTTATTGGTTAATTACATCTTGGGGAATACCCAAGACTCTCAAAGAAAGGAG
Source organism: Phalaenopsis hybrid cultivar (assembly GCA_002079205.1). Lineage (NCBI taxonomy): Eukaryota > Viridiplantae > Streptophyta > Magnoliopsida > Asparagales > Orchidaceae > Phalaenopsis > Phalaenopsis hybrid cultivar. The sequence goes on from JXCR01017545.1 coordinate 15,880, forward strand.
TGTCGCTTTATTATCATAATTCTGGGGCATATGTTATCAAAAGGTGATTATTTTGTATGGAACGGTTCTAATGCTTTGAAGCTCGTGCAAAGCCATCAGACAGAGAGTAAATCTCCCTCATCCAAATGGATAGAGGCTCCTCAGCACACGGTACCTACAAAATAATCATAAATCACTTGACGGGGGTATCCCGATACGTCACAACACATCCAGGTCGTAGAGCAGAGGACAAATCGTCGTATCCCAAACGGGCGATAGCTTATCGGCATCGGATTGTCAAAGTGATATCAACGAAGTCAAAAGAGCAGAGAAGGCTCAACTGGGGTAGTCAAAGGTGGGGAGTAGTCCTAAGAGGTAGATGTAGCCAGGTTGGGGTTCCACGAACCCATCATCCCAAGCCACTAGGACCTTAAGTTTACGTGGTCGTAAAGTTAGTCGACCCAACACAACTAGAGATCCCTGGTCGGTGATCCGTGAATCGCGTCATCCGTGGGGACCTCGGTAGCCCTAAGGTCGAAGGAAGGAAACTCTATCCTATCACTAGAAGCTAAAACTCCGAGAGGTGGGACTTATACCTGCCGAAGTGGCGAGAAGCCTCAAGAAAGAAGGAAAAGGGAGGTTCAGCTACAAAGCTGGAAACACTTAAACAAGAGGACTTATATCCTGTCTGGATCAGGGTGCCTCCTAACACCTTAAGCGTGCTAGAAAACCACCTAAACGAAATTATGCTGGGCCAGTCGGATTGGAAAAGCATGGGGGCCACTCCTCGGGACATGCAAATATGATGCAATTATCTAGCATATTTCTAAGTGTGGAGGCCCTATTAAATATGATTGGGTTATAGTCATGCATACAAACCATTTTTAAAACCGGCCCCAAGGCCATGCAAAAGGTAAAAATTTATTTAAGAAAATTTTGAAAGTTTTAACCCTAAAATTTTTTATTATCTTAATTTTTATTATTAGGATTTTTAGGTAAAAAGAATTAGAACGTGAGGTCCAGATACACAAAAAGAAACAATATAAAACGCTTCAATATGCGAAGGCACACGAGAAGAGAAAGAAAGAAAAACACCACAAAAAAATATATAAAAAGGCCAAATGCCGCTAGACCGACAACATAATCCAGGAAAAACAATAAAAGCAGCCAGACTCCGCATATACATGCCCGGTCCTAAGTCTATACAAAAATGTAAAATTCAGACTTAAGGTACGGGACATGAGCTGCTGCTCCCGGTCCTCGTCACATGGTTCGGTACACCATCCGACTCGAAACCTATGCCCGTACATTATTTCCGATACAGACTCTCCTAAGACCCTATCAAATACATTTAAAATAGAAAATAAAGACTCGACCTGCATAAAACAAGTGTTAGCGGTCACGCCATGCATCGTAAAAATAATAAGCTGTGCCTTATAATTGGGGGAGCTAAAGAGCACCTGCAAGCAAAGAGTTAGAAATCATTACATGCTCCCCCGTAATAGTACCTGTGTGAGTGTATATAAATAGGCATGACACCTGCAGAAGATTGCCCTAATATACTATCGCACACAAGAAGCATGCAAGCACATCGAAGAAGGCGAGAGTGACACATGGCTAGCGCAAGACAACACAACACACAACAATAGCCAGAGGTGTCGAAAATACTATCTAGCATCCTAAACCCTAGCCTAACACACCATCTAACAACAAGTGCATCAACCTAGCATCTAAGTGTGGGGTAAATCTGGGCATGGTATGACTTTGATGGGGCCGTCACGCCTGCCCCCTCCTAAAGATCCCAAAGATCTTAAGGGTGTCACGAAGAAAGGTGACACAAGTTAGATCCAATAGATCCTTAGCACGGTCATACTTGTGTCGATCCCGATGACTTAATTCGCATTGCTCATCGGGATCGACCCGGCGAGCAATGCTCTTTAAGGCATCACGATCAACACGGGATTCACTCTCTTAACGGGTTTGGCTCGCTATCCATATGAACATGCAAATGCAAATGATTGGTCAAAACACAAGTGATGAGTATACCATGGAGCAGAGACTCAAAGGAAGGTGGGCATATCGTAGTGGCAGCGACCCCAAGAGGATGGGCATGTTGTGGTAGCAGCGACCCAACGGAATGGACATGCCAGGGTGGCAGTGGCCCGAAAAGGATGGACATGCCATGGTGGCAGCGGCCCTGGGTGGTATGCCAATAAGACAGTGACCTGTAAATGGTGGGCAAGCCGTGACGGTAGAGGCCCGAAGAAAATGTACAACTTAAGTATATGACTAAAATCATGCAGACAGACAAATGCAAGACAAGATGCAGTGATGCGACCATACATATGCATTATAATATGCAAAAAAAATGTCAACACATATGCAAGATGCAGTGATGCTATTAATTGGTCAACCGGGTCAAGGCATCCGGTCGAACTAGAGCGNATGCCAACACATATGCAAGATGCAGTGATGCTATTAATTGGTCAACCGGGTCAAGGCATCCGGTCGAACTAGAGCGTCATGCCAACCGGAGCGAAGTGAAAAGCTCGCCGGGCCCTGACGGCCGGTCGACGTGAAGTGAATAGCTCGCCGGGCCGAGGCGGCCAGACGGAGCAAAGTGAAAAGCTCGTCGGACCGGGGCGGCCAGACGAGGTGAAGTGAAAAGCTCGCCGGGCCATGGCGGCCAGTCGAGGTGAAGTGAATAGCTCGCCGGGCCAGGGCGGCCGTCAGAGCTAAGTGAAATGCAAAGTACGACATGCAAATAATCACATGTATTCCCGTGCTAACGATCTTATCCGGGAAACCTAAGGTCAACATATAGAAAGACGGCGATAGCCGCCTTTCCTTTGGCAAGGTAGGTGGGGAACTTCTCCCCGGATCTCCAAGGGGAAGTTCTCATCCTCGTCGTGAAACGGACTAGCGACGACGCTCTTCCAGATTTCATAACACCTCTGAGCTTTACAAAATGAGCAAATGATTCGCATTTTCTCATTTAGCAAAGGCACATTCGTTGATCTTTCTAACAAGACCGGAGCAAACAAAACAAAGGGGAGCGAAAGGGGCTCCAACCCTTAGGATTTTTGTGCTAAGGCTAATAATCAAATAGGATTTGCTCGGTTATCGTAGGGGACTTGCTTGTGTAAGAAGAATCCTATCCTAAAGGCCATCTAGAAAAACAAGCGATCCATCGCACAGATGTGTCGTCGCGCCGACACTTGCCGACGCACGCACCCCGTGCGGGCTATTGAACTCGCACGCCTATCACCGCTTAAACCTAAGGCTGGCTAGAAAGTGAAATGCAGGGGTTTAAATAAATTATACCGTCGCAAGGTTTGCACGAAGCCTAATGCAGTTCGAGGAAGTTCTTTTGCACACGGTCCAAGACTTTTGCACCCCTCTGAACGGCGATGAGGTTTGCTGTCCATCAACGTCGAACTGCTCCAACGATGCATTTGGTCGCAAGAAAAACTAGGCGACGGGGTGGTGATAGTGGAACACTGGTAGCACACAACCGGGACGAATAAGCAGGAAGAAATGCACAAAATATAGAGTTGTGTGCTGGAACGGGGCTGTTTTGCCACACAATCGACGTCGGCGAGGTGGTAGGCCAGCGAGGAGGAGGAGCCAAAAGGGAACCGGCCGAAGGAAAGAAAATTTTCAAAAATGGACGGCGGCAAGCTATAAGCGGAAAAACTCAGTGACGAAGGGGAACCCCAGCTAGGTCAGCTGCTCCGGAGGCCGAGAATCACGCCGACGAGGTGGCCGACGGGAAAGGAGGACCTCGGTGTGCGGCTGGCCAAGGGGGAGGAGTTCTGGCGTGTTTGGCTGGCAAGATTCGCCGCGGGGAAGGCTCTCCAGCAGAGCTGGACGTCGGTGGCTGTGTTCGCCGGCGAGGGAGGTCGGCGACGGCAACGAGGGGCGACGAAGTTGGCTCTCGCTAAATCCTTGGTGGTTGCCTGGGGTGGTCGAGAAGCTCTCCACACGAGGAAATCAAGGCATCGCTTTTAAATAAATAAGATATGATGATAATAGGAGAGAGAGCATGTGATTTTTATTCATTATTTTTTTTGTATAGCATGCGCATGAGTAGAGCAGAATAGAATATATATATATATATATATATATAGTGATGATGAGATAACATAAAGAGGGAGAAAGCTGCATGAGATAAAGGAAAGAGGCTCATGCGTAGCTTTTTTTATTCCCTTTTATCTTATCTTTTATTATTATTAATTTTTTAATAGTTGTAATCTCATTAATATAGGGGAGGAGGAATCAGATCACGCGTGAAGGGGGGGTGCTGCGCATGTTTTTTGTAGATNGTGATGATGAGATAACATAAATAGGGAGAGAGCTGCATGAGATAAAGGAAAGAGGCGCATGCGTCACTTTTTTTATTCCCTTTTATCATATCTTTTATTATTATTATTTTTTAATAGTTGTGATCTCATTAATATAGGGGAGGAGGAATCAGATCACGCGTGAAGGGGGGGTGCTGCGCATGTTTTTTGTAGATATAATAGGATTATTTTATTTTATTTATTATTATTATATATATATATATATATATATTATAATAATAACGATAATAATAATATTATTATTATTGTTTGCATATTCTTTATCTGTACACGTCCTCACAACAAAATGAGGGTTTCGTTTAGGAAAACTCGACGTTCCGGATGTGATCGCGCAGTCCGTTTTATCATCCAGGGTCGTTTTGGACCACATTTTTCGACTATTGGGCTAAAAAAACTGCACACGAAACCGTGGTGCAACAAGCATCCTCTCTAAGTGGAATCGACGTTCCAGACTCGCGTGATCTGTTTCGTTGTTCGGGTTCATCCAGACAACTTTGTTGACGATCGGGCCAATTCGAGTCAAATTCACATGCGGCGTGATAACTATTATTCGTCGAACCAATCGAATTCGTCCAATGTGTCAAATGTCGACCGGCTTTCGCCTAAGCGAAAGCGAAAGTCTAGTAAAATGACTTCATCTACGTGCCCTTCAACATGTGTCGGTGGGTCTCTAGTGGATGTCTTGAGCTACGGGAAACACTTATGCACGAAATATTACCTCGATATGCTTAGGGGGACATCTTACATCTGCGACATCAAAAAAATAGATGCCAACAGCAGTCACACTCACAGATCAAGCCTACATAAAAGAGATAAGTGAAAAGGAGAAAGCTAAGGAATTTGGTGAGGTATATCAACTCCCACCAGACGAAGGATTAGCACTCATAATTTGACGGATTCTACAAAACAAGGACACGATGGATCCACAATGGCTTCGCCACAATATATTCTACAACATTGCACAGTGAATGAAAAATTATGTAATCTAATCATCGATGGCGGAAGCAGCAAGAACGTGACATCAACACAGATGGTAGAGACATTCCCAGTTATATTGACTAATGTGCTTGAAAAAAAAGAATCAAGCAGCATCGACTAAAGATGCTTGGCAGGATTTTCGATCAGAGGATAGCTACAGGACCAGGTATGATNGCAACAAAATGAGGGTTTCATTTAGGAAAACTCATGCGTTCTGGATGTGATTGCGCAGTCCGTTTTATCATCCAGGATCCGGATCACCTTTTTCGACTATTGGGCTAAAAAAACGATAATCAACGTATTTTAAGCCCGCATGTGAAACCGTGGTGCAACAAACATCCTCTCTAAGTGGAATCGACGTTCCAGACTTACTCGTGTGATCTGTTTCGTTGTTCGGGCTCATCCAGACAACTTCGTTGACGATCAGGCCAATTCGAGTCAAATTCGCATGCGGCGTGATAACTATTATTCGTCGAACCAATCGAATTCGTCCGATGTGCCAAATGTCGACCGGCCTTCACCTAAGCGAAAGCGAAAGTCTAGTAAAATGACCTCATCTACGTGCCCTTCAACATGTGCCGGTGGGTCTCTAGCTGATGTCTCGAGCTACGGGAAACACTTATGCACGAAATATGACCTCGATATACTCAGGGGGACATCTTACATCTGCAACATTAAAAAAATAGATGCCAATAGTAGTCACACTCACAGATCAAGCCTACATAAAAGAGACAAGTGAAGAGGATAAAGCTAAGGAATTTGGTGAGGTATATCAACTCCCACCAGACGAAGGATTAGCACTCATAATTTGACGGATTCTACAAAACAAGGACACGATGGATCCACAATGGCTTCGCCACAATATATTCTACAACATTGCACAGTGAACGAAAAATTATGTAATCTAATCATCGATGGCGGAAGCAGCAAGAACGTGACATCGACACAGATGGTAGAGACATTCCCAGTTATATTCACTAATGTGCTTGAAAAAAAAAAATCAAGCAGCATCGACTAAAGATGCTTGGCAGGATTTTCGATCAGAGGATAGCTACAGGACCAGGTATGATGTGGCGTGGTTATCTTGGATGCCTGCCACATTTTGTTGGGACGACTGTGACAGTTTGATTAGAAGACTCGGCACGATAGATATTGAAACATGTATTCTTTCACCAATGACGGGAAGCGTATCGCCCTCCCTTTGGCGGAGCCCGAGGACACTAGATCTCTTATCAGCAAAGTGGTGTCAGGGGAACCAGAATTAGTGGTGATACANATGGTTGTCTTGGATGCCTGCCACATTTTTTTGGGACGACTGTGACAGTTTGATTAGAAGACTCAGCACGATGGATATAGAAACATGTATTCTTTCACCAATGACGGGAAGAGTATCACCCTCCCTTCGGCGGAGCCCGAGGACACTAGATCTCTTATCAGCAAAGTGGTGTCAGGGGAACCAGAATTAGTGGTGATACATAATGAGCGGACCATGATACCGGCTCCTAACACGGGGCAAATACGACATAAAATTTCAGGGCCTCGTAGACGATACCGTATCAACCACTCCACCACAAAGTGGGAAGGCTCAGGCTACTCTCCCGGTACACAAGACCGAACCGCCTGTGAGATACTTTGTGNTGGCTCCTAACACGGGGCAAATACGACATAAAATTTCAGGGCCTCGTAGACGATACTGTATCAACCACGCCACCACAAAGTGGGAAGGCTCAGGCTACTCTCCCGGTACACAAGACCGAACCGCCTGTGAGATACTTTGTGAAAATTCAACATTATGTGCAGGGCACACAGTCACAAAGATGAGATTAAGGTAGATGTTTGCAGTACGTGAGAGAAGACCTCAGGCAGTTCGAGAGACAGTGCAGTCGCCAGTGAGATCCTGGGTTGACTGAAGATGAAGTAGAAGTTCAACCAATGACGTCGAAGCTTCCCCCCACCCCAAAAGACCGATGCAGGCGTTAACAATGCCCTAATACGGGTGTTAAAACAGTGCCCCTGGGCATTGAATGCAGTCCGATACAGGGCGCTTCAATCCCGAGAGATCTAAGGCCCGCAAACTCTAGTGGGAACAGTGGGATGGGCGAGAACCGCGATCACTCGCGAAGGCGAGCGACAGAGATAGCGAAATTTCGCAATCCTTAGCGATGCAGCGCGATCCTTGGAAGCTTCGCGGTGTCTTCTGGATTCCTCTTGCTTTTCCCTCTTCCTTTTGTGTAGAAGTTTACTGGGAGCCTATAACTTGTTGTCCTCTGTGTGTGAGGAGTAAGATTTAGTTCTGTTTGCTTCTGTGCGGAATTCTTTCCCCTTTGTGGGTTGTATCCGAGGAGTTGGTAGTGTTTCGGTTGTATCCTCTCCGAGGTGTTGATTGTATCCTCCCCAAACATTATCCTCCCCACTTCTCAACAACCGAACTCTCTCTCTGTCACCCCGACACCCAACCATTCCCCCTTTCTGCGGGTTATTACTGTTGTCCCCCTTCCTAACTCCTTTCACGCTTCTCCCAACCACTACACTACCACTGTTGACCACCTACAATCCTTCCCACTTGTTGTTCCTATAGTTTCATGCCTTCCCTTCGCTACCATCCGTCTCCCATGGCTTTCGTCATCCCTATCCCTCTAGCTGACCTCCAACACCGATTGGGACATAGTTAGGAGTGTTTGCTTGTGTCGTCTTTATGTTTTGTGTTGTTATTTCTGTTTGAGACTTGTTGTAACCCTATTTTAATATAAATGAAAGTTTGTTTTTGTATTCCTACTAGTTCCAGTATCATTTCATTATTTTTTTTTGTTTGGATTTTTTAAATCTTTTATTTATCTAATGAGCTTTCTTGATAACTTTCAAAACCATGGTGTTTGTGTTGTTAGAAAACTCAAAAAGTTGACCGGGAAAAAGTAACACACAAGCATACAAAAGAGCTCAATGTGATTTAGCAATTCGCTTTACATCCATTGGAGGCAGTAAACTCATTATAAATTTATAAATAAAAAACGCTTAAAATCTCTCAGTGCCCTTACACATGCATATACTATTATTAGCTCAGGAGTTGCATGTGGAATGCTTCATAAGTGAGAATTACATTCGTTTAAATAATGAAAATCTCTTCTCCAAATATTATTAATCACTACTATTGAAGTTTTTTGTCACCTCTATTATTGACTTTTATGGTAGACTCCATTTAAAACTCTACAATAATTTTTATTTAGGGCTTTCATGATATTAAAATAATCCACTTTTTTCAACAGTATGGCTTACTAAAATAGTTGTCTTTTGGTTTGAGCTATTGGCATTGGTTTTTGTGCACATTGTGAAAAACTACATTTTGCAAAAATTAATAAGCAGGATAAAATTTTTAATTGCAATACATTAACGTGCTATGCATTTTCTTTTTTTGTCGTTTCATCCACTAATGTTCGTACTTATCCTTATGAATTCTTTGTTTTTAGGTTTGCATTGCTTAATTTGTACTCATTTTTGGAAGTGCATGTTATTTCTGATCATATATTTTATGATTTTTGCAATAATATTTTCCTTTTAGGTCTACTGGAAGAACTGGAGCAACTTCTGGAGGGTATTGCTGTGATGAAAGAGTTAACAATTCGTACAAGGGACTATTTAATGTCATTTGGAGAATGCATGTCCACAAGAATTTTCACAGAATATCTTAACAAAATTGGTTTCAAGGCACGACAGGTACCCTTGCAAAAGATTTTCTCCACCAATGCAAGTCTATTTTACATGTAGCAATACTGACTAATATTAGTCTAGTTTATCTATTAAAATATATATTATGTACTTAAATATGTTTTTATTTATCCTATTCCCCTACTTCATGAAGACAAGTTTTTTTATTGCTCTAAGCTTCCACTTAAAAAAAATGTCTCTTATCAAAATTGAATTAGATATATTTATCTTTGTAGCTAAATAAAAAAGTTAGTGGTTTGTGAGGATATCTCCATCAACTAAGGTCCAACCCAAGACATGTATTTTTTCGAGAATTGATTGATAAAGCAAGGTTGAATCTTTATAAGCATTCACTCCTCATGTTTAATCAATTAGAGAAGAAAAATTTCTACATGTACGTAATGATTAGAAAGTAGTTTTATAATTTATGTTCTTCCAACGGATCAATGAATATTAAGTTATTGATTTGAATGGTTTCATGGAGGAGTTTCTAGAAATAGAATGATCGATTCCCCTTGGTGCTTTCAGGATCTAGTTCACTGACTTATCAAAGATAAGCTTGGTCATAAATAAGTCAAATTGCTTTTGTTTCAAAAAATGGAAGTATTTGAAACTTTGTGAACTTGGGCTTGCTTTACACTAATAGCAATGAATGTTTTTGGTCGATTTAGTCTTAGAGTGATCCCGAACCTTTGGCTAGTTCACATCTATTCTATCTTTTTTTCTTTTGCAATGCAAATTTTTAATACCTTCAACATTTTTTTGTCATATTTTTTTCTTAATTGCCATCATATTAATCTTTGTTGAGGTTGATTATATTTTTTAATACGATCAAAAAATCATTTGATGATCATTGTTTTCTTTCATACAATGCCTTAATGCAAAAGTAGCTTTTATATTAGGTCTTTTTCTCTTATTAAACTGACTTGTAATTCAGAGGTATTTTTTCTAATGCTATGCTCCATTACCTTATCCATAACTACATTATGGATCAATATAATTGATATTACTATGGTAATCATAACTTTCAATATGCTATTTGCTTTCAATATAGATCTCATTTTTCAATCATTTGACTCTTGCAATTCATGAATATAAACACTAAATTAAAAATAAATTTTATGATGTTATGAATTTTGATTCTTTTCTACTTTGATTCTGGCGTTTCATGATATGAAGAATAGTAGCTTCAGCAATTTTCTGAGGTGTAATGACATGGATGAATCATAATTACTAGTAGGAATAAGTTAAATATCATTTTTACTAATCTTTTTAAACTGAATAAGATTGACCTAACTGGAATTTTAGCCCTGCACTTCATTTTTATATTTTATGTTTTTGATACTTAAAAGAAGCATTTACATCCATTCCACCCAACTCCTATGTATTTATATATTGTTTTTTTTTTACATTTATATTACTCAAATCTTTCATATCACATTAAAAATACCACTATTTTAACTTAAAAATACAGCTATTCAAGCATAGGTGAGGTGAAGTATATATAAAAATTGAAGTTTGGGAGTTAGATAAGTACTATATGTAAATCTTCCTTACTATTCTCATTTATCTTTCTGTTCATTAACTCGTTCATTGGATGTGACGTGATGTCTAACATTGTGATTGGCCTCTTGCAGTATGATGCATTTGATATCGGTTTTATGACAACAGACGATTTCACAAATGCAGACATCCTGGAAGCAACTTATCCTACTATTGCAAGGTTATTGCGTGAAGATTGGTCAAATATTCGCGCAATCCCTATTATCACTGGTTTTCTTGGAAAGGTTCATACATTCCAGCAAGCTAACATCATTGATTCCAATCTTGAAAGATTTACATACATACCACTTAATTCTGTGTACTTATCTAATGCCTCAATCATAATTTTTAAATACATAGGCGTATTTCACTATTTAAGAGTTAAAATGATATATTTTTTATGTGATACGAAAGATTTGGAGTAAAGTTTCAAATCAGTCCTATGACTATTTACATAGGGTCATTTTAGTCCAAGAGTCTATAAAAGTGTCAAATTAGTCCTCTAACATTTTTAATATGGGTTGAAATAGTTCTCTGACAAGATTATTTTTGGCCCAATTAAAAGAGTTTTTGATACCCTGGATCATTTTGACACTTTTCTCGAAAGATTTGGGTGGTATCCATGCAAAAAGCGAAATTCAGATGTTAGATATGTAAATACATGAGAATTGGATGGTATGCGTGTAAATGCCCCATGAATCCTTTTNTTAAGTCAAATTGCTTTTGTTTCAAAAAATGGAAGTATTTGAGACTTTGTGAACTTGGGCTTGCTTTACACTAATAGCAATGAATGTTTTTTGTCGATTTAGTCTTAGAGTGATCCAGAACCTTTGGCTAGTTCACATCTATTCTATCTTTTTTTCTTTTGCAATGCATATTTTTAATACCTTCAACATTTTTTTGTCATATTTTTTTCTTAATTGCCATCATATTAATCTTTGTTGAGGTTGATTATATTTTTTAATACGATCAAAAAATCATTTGATGATCATTGTTTTCTTTCATACAATGCCTTAATGCAAAAGTAGTTTTTATATTAGGTCTTTTTCTCTTATTAAACTGACTTGTAATTCCGAGGTATTTTTTCTAATGCTATGCTCCATTACCTTATCCATAACTACATTATGGATCAATATAATTGATATTACTATAGTAATCATAACTTTCAATATGCTATTTGCTTTCAAATGCTCACACCAAAATTCTCATTTTTCAATCATTTGACTCTTGCAATTCATGAATATAAACACTAAATTAAAAATAAATTTTATGATGTTATGAATTTTGATTCTTTTCTACTTTGATTCTGGCTTTTCATGATATGAAGAATAGTAGCTTCAGGAATTTTCTGAGGTGTAATGAAATGGATGAATCATAATTACTAGTAGGAATAAGTTAAATATCATTTTTACTAATCTTTTTAAACTGAATAAGATTTACCTAACTGGAATTTTAGCCCTGCACTTCATTTTTATATTTTATGTTTTTGATATTTAAAAGAAGCATTTACATCCATTCCACCCAACTCCTATGTATTTATATATTGTTTTTTTTTTACATTTATATTACTCAAATCTTTCATATCACATTAAAAATACCACTATTTTAACTTAAAAATACAGCTATTCAAGCATAGGTGAGGTGAAGTATATATAAAAATTGAAGTTTGGG
>JXCR01017547.1:0-16800 GCA_002079205.1 Phalaenopsis hybrid cultivar
TATATATATATATATATATATATATATATATATATATATATATATATATATATATTATAACGTAAGATTGTAACTAACATGGGAGGTGAGCTAAATAAGAATTAACTTGACAATATCTCGTATCCATTACATTTAAGATTTTTAAATAATGAGTTAAAATTAATATAATTTATAGAATATTTTTGTGAATAATTGTAATTATTGGATTGAGAAATAAAAGTAATTAGAAAGGTTAAATAAAAGAGTCACTTATATATGATTAGGACCGATTTTTCAGGTCCAACCAACAATTCTAACCTATTTTCATATGTTTGAGATTTAATTTAGTAGGATTTCATAGCTCCTATAAATTTGAAATCACTAAATCATGGGATGGTTGAACCCCAAACATCCTTTTACAGCGTATGTAGTAAATCCATTTAAACTCTATCATGCACAGACGCCCAGGATGACGACTAAGTGCCCAGTTCTGACGCCCGAGAACCGAGCGGATGGTGCCTTGGCGCATCGAAGTTGCCAAATTTCATTTTTTTTTCCTTACTTTTTTTTTGATAAAATTAAGCCACATGAAAGATTAGGATTGGTCATGGAGTGACGTTGAAGGTTCCATGTGCACCATGGTACATCATTTTGCAAATGTCCAGTAAGAACATCCATAACTAAAGCAAAAGAAATGAGCTTAAAGTCGATCTCTGATGTAATCCAATTCAAAAAGGGAAAAAAACTTAGTTAATCCCCCCTCTGTTTTAACACAAGTAACAACTCTTCAACACATATCTTTAATGGCTTGAATATAATTCATATCAAATCCTTTTTTTTTTCCCTAGAACTCTCAAAAAAAACTTCTCTTAGAATTTCATTGTAAGCTTTTTCCAAATCAATAATAATAGAAAAAGGAGCAATTACAAACCACACAAAAGTTCTTATTTACAAATCAATCATCCTCTTTCATTTATTTACCAATTTTATCAAAATCTCAATAGTTTTCATGGTGGCATGCACAAATACATTAATTCAGTAGTTCAAAAAAATCATCTGGGTGAATAATTTGTAAATATCAATATTTTGGACGGTCAGTATGTAACTATTCCTAAAAAAATTATTCATACAAAATTGACACATTCATTTGATCGGGCTAGGTGACGGTTTTGATTGGGTTAGTAGACCATATAAATGATATATTGCTCAATAATGATAATAATAATAATAGTCTTTTATTGAGATACTTGCATTCATGGAACATTACATCATTTTTTATCACCCATATGGTGGGGCATGGGAAAGGACTCCAAAAATCTAAAAAAAAAAAAGGTTAAGTGTACTATAAGGCCAATATGCACAAAGAAAAATGCCATAATTCATGTATTTTTTTATATAAAAAAAAGTAAATTTATTTATTCATATAAAATCAAACTTCCCTTCTTAAAATATATATCACCCAAAAATCATAATTTCATCTTACTAACTTTTTATTTTTAAGCTCTTTTGGTTCCACTTGTGACAGATTGAAAACATATTCATTTTATACTCATGAAAAGCGCTCCTTTTTACAAATCATGGGCACAACAATAATTAACCCATCATCATTCCAATCCCCCAACCAAAAAGACCACTTATCTTCAACAGATACCTCCATACTTGCCAACCTGTGCCAATTCCCACTCTCCCCTATAAGCCCTCAGCCAAATAACTAAAGCTACCTCTTTTCCTCTCATGGCCACCACCTCAGCCATGTTTATTCTCTTACTCCTTCCCCATCTCACCGCCAAAGCTACCCCGCCTTCAACGACCTCCTTCATTTCCGCCTCGCCGTCCATTCTCCCCTCCATCGAGCCTTCGCTGCCGCCGGACATAATGCCGGTGCTCCCTTCTCCTCAAACTGGCTACTCGCCAGACGGCTTGCTTCCCACCATCCCGTCCAACCTGAGCCCCCCTAATCCAGACTCACTCGACCCGAATTCCGCCTTCGCACCCTTCGGCTCCTCGGATTCGGCCAACGCCACCCCATCCGCGGCCTCCCCGCCGCCAGCCTTGTCTTGCTTTCTCCTTGGCCTTGCATCCATGTGGTGGTTGGAGTTCTCCTGCAAGTGATTTCAGTTTATGTAAGTGGGTTCGGTGGAGATCACTGCACTCATTGTTTTAATTATTATTATTATTATTATTATTTATTAATGTGTTGTCTCGGTTTGCATTTTGATTTATTGTATGGATAGAAAATAGTTGAATTTAATAAATTTGCTGCCTGGTTCAATCCATTTGTTGGAATTCGGCCTTCCAAAAGATTTGAATGCAATACTTCTTAATTAAATTTGCAATATATGTTACAAAAATATTACACTTGGATTTTTTCTTTTTTCAGTTTTATGTTTATACTTTTTTTGCATGATCTTGATTTTTATGAAAATATTTACATTAAATATATTGTTACTGATTATAAAAAGAATAAAAAAAGTTTATTTGTCATCGCGAACAGTTTGTGTTCGGTTCGCCAATGAGTTCGTGTTCGATTCATTCGATAAGTAAATGAGACGAACGTGAACAATTTTTTTTTCTTTCGTTAGTTAAATGAATAAAAAAAAAAAACAGTGATGCATTCGTTCGTGTTTGAATCATTATTGTTCGAAATATAAAATAATATATATATATATATATATAATTTATGATATTTAAAAAAATTAAATTTTTTAAATTATAATATATAATAAATTAATAATAATAATATATTAATATATTATATTAGTAAGATATTAATATATATATATTATATATTTATATAACATAAGTTATATAATTAATATAATACATTATTTATATAATATTAGGGATGTCAAACTAGTTCGTCGTTCGCTAACAGCTCTTCTTCGGCTCGTTCGTTAAGAAACAAACAAGAACAGTGACTTCGCGAACAATTTCGAACACGAGCTTATTTCAAACAAATTAAATTTCAAACGAACCAAACACAAACACAAACTCTATTCGATCATATTTGATTCGTTTACACTCCTATCACCAACAAACAATTTAGGAAAGCCCAATTTATATTAATTATTTTGAGCTTTTAGTGTTTGTTTTTTAATGGTAAGTGGGGCAGTCCTTGTTGTAAATTGTCAGGCCAAGTGGGCTAATAATATAAAAAGGACTCTGAACTTTGGTCCACATTTCTTAATCCTTGATTTTTATAATGCCACATTAGGTAGCCTGTGCATATAATGTACAAGTTTGAATTTTTTTTATTTTTTATTTTATCTAAATACTATTTTATAATTTAAACTATATAAGTTCCCACAAATATGGCAATTTCAAATTTACATTTTTTGATAGGCTTTATATTTTCTGATGAATAAGAAAACAATGCGACAACCTTCCATGATGCATGTTACAGAAAAGGTTAGAAAGGGCGGTCACGAGAGTTCTCGCATATGCGAACATTTATGTCACAATAATAACTATGCGACGGACTCCCAATTATTTTGCCAGATGAAATTTTAAGTTTTGTTAAAATAAATTTGATTTAGGGCGTTTGGGGCTGCTTATAAGTGCGGCGGCATTTTGGAAACGCCGTCTTAATGTTTGTTTTGCGTGTTTTATAGGCGTTTTGTGAAGCTTCGTTTTATAAATTGTACTACACGCGGACCATGTATACCCCCGTGATCCGCGTTCGGCCTGGTAATGTTTACTCCACTGCCCTCGCGAAAAACCTAAACCCTTCGCCCTGCCTTTACTCTTTCGCGTCGATATTGCCTCCGTCACTATAACCTTACCGCAGGTAAGAAATTCTCTCGTCTCCTCTCTTCTATCCTCCCTACGTTCCTCCCTCCTATCCTCACTCCTCTGCCAAAAGCCTTCTTGTGTGTTGAACTTTACGGTTAATTTTGAAGTATTGATAGGAGATGGCTAAAAAGGATTAATCTAAAATAATTAAACGGTTGGCTAGAAATTAATAATGATAGATATTTTTCATTATTACGACTAGGTCGTGTATTCTAATCAAGCAAAATATTTAATTTTATACAATTGCCCCCTTATCATATCTTAATTTTATAGGAACTTCAATATTTGTGTTGCAACTTGTTTATCACATAACAAATTATTACTATTTTTTTAGTGCTTTTTAGAGGTAGAAAAGATAGACTCTTTAGAGTAGTTAGGTATAACTAGCACAAGTAAGAAGCATTGGTAAGAAATGGTGATGTTTGGTAAAGATACTAGAGACAAGCTTCATTAGTGGTCGAAAACTGTTAGTAGTGATCAATGGTTATTTATGTTTGCTATAATAGTTGATGGTGGATGATCGGGAGCTAATATATCGAGCTATAAAACTCTGTGATTCTTATACATTTAAAGAACCAAAGAACCCTATTATTTAAATGTTCAAATATTTTCTCATTTGCAACTTGTGGTGCCTTTTTTTTGTTGTAATGTATTTTGAAACAAAATCTTCTAAAATAGTTAGCTCACCATCATATCTTAATACCAATAATCCTAATTGTTTTCCATCATGTATAACTACTTCGAGTTCATAAGAAGATAACCCCAAACTAACAAAAGCATGTCTAACCTCTTCAATTATAATTAATTACTATATGAATAATTATATTGAAATATTAGCAAATTCATTGACTGAAAGGGTTTCTAATCTCTTATTTCAAAAATAATAATGTTAACGCATAAAAATATAATATTTAATAGGAAAAAAAATTTAATGTGGGGGAAAGTGGGAGGCGGTAGTTACCCAAAGTAATGGGGGTAATGAGTGGGTCTGTGTCTGTTATATATTCTATTTAAATGTGTTGTGTGGAATAAAATATATTTTATAATGTGAAGAAAATTCTGAAAATTTTGACAAGAAGATTAGAATGGAGAAGGATTGTAGGCTTCTTCGGGGTGAATAGTTTAGTTATCATTACCCATCACTAGATTTTGGTGAGCTTTGTGATTTATATTAATTTCTATGTTTAACATTTTTATTTGTTTTCTATTGGTGAAGTATTAATGTTTTTTAAAGGATTTTTTGATTTTCTTTCTTCCTTTTATTTCCATTTTTATCCCACCTCAATCCCTTCTTAATCCCCTTTACAAAAGATGGCTAGAGTTCCACCTAATCCAAGCTAGTTTGAGTTTGGGTGATCTGAGTCTCTTAAAAAGATATCAAAATTTCTATAATTGGTCTGAAGTCATTAGAGATTTATCTCTGTATAAATATTAGCTTTTTATTTGTCTTTTGGTTCAGCCAAAAATCTTAAAACTAAACTATAGTTTACTTTCTGTGTAGTTTTTTTTTTCTTAACTTACTAATTATTAAAAAATGTTAAAAAATATAAAAAATTTTAGAAATTGCATCTAGAACATTTATCATCATTTTTATGATAAATTTTTAATTTTTCTATATTTAGAAATTTAGAACAAAATTGTAAGAGTTGGCCAATTTTGTCTAAATTTGACCCAGTCGATATTTCTCACTCAATTACACTACTAGGTTCTATCTAAACACCCTCATTTACTCTATACGATTCTTATAAACATTTTAAATATTTTGATAGAGTTTCACATTAAGATTTCCCCATCCACATGAAGGCTGGTATCAGAGCAAGTTAAAACTTAGGATATTGGAGAACACTTGAACATTGACAATGCCTTTTATGTTGGAGTAGGGAATGCCTGAATTGGAGTTTTGTATTTGGTGAGACAAATTTGGTGGGAGACTTCAACTTGTTCATAATTTCAATAAGGGAGCAAGGAGAAAGTGTTTAGTGATGAAATTTGAACCTTAGCAAGAGAAGATAAGAGAAACATTAGAGGAGCATTAGACAAACACTCAAAAGTTTGGCTACAAGATATAACACTTTGAAGGGTTAGTAATAATATCATTTGTAAATATATTATTATTGGACTTATATATTTGCATTTGGTCGTTTATATCATTGTTGACCTCATTTTTGATGAGGTATAAAGTCTTCTCCTAGAAATTAGGATCTAGCCGTAGAACTTTCCTATTGATTATCCTATAAGACTAGTGATGAGACCCACCCCCACTTAGAAAAACAAATCTCCTCTTGACTCTTTTGTGAAGTTTCACATGGGTGGTCTCAAACCCTCAACATTTGGTTGAGTTGGTTAAGGCCAACATGATGAAACTCAAATAGAGTTTCCATAGGATCATGAGACCTTAGGAAGACCCTGGGTGGCTTGGCCATTCATGCCCCCACACATCACCACCACAATTTATACCACTACAATTCACATTCACCATATGCATATTCATACACACACAATTCAAAATTATGAAGATAAATCCAAATCCACAAATTTTTTATTTGTTTTCTATCGGTGAAGTATTAATGTATTCTTAAGGAATTTTTCTCATTTCTTTATTCCTTTTATTTCCATTTTTATCCCACCTCAATCCCTTCTTAACCCCCTTTACAAAAGTTGTCTATAATTCCACCTAATCCAAGCTACTTTGAGTTTGGGCTCTATTTGGGTGATCCGAGTCTCTTAGAAAGATATCAAAATTTTTATAACAGGTTGAAAGTCATTGGAGATTTATTTTTATATAAGTATTAGCTTTTTATTTGTCTTTTGGTTCAGCACAAAAATTTTAAAACTAAACTATAATTTACTGTGTAGTTTCAATTTTTTTTTTCTATCTAATAATTAAAAAATGTTAAAAGTTATAAAAATTTTTAGAAATTACATTCCGGGCATGTATCATCATTTTTATGAAAAATTTTTATTTTTTTCCGCATTTAGAAATATGGAACAAAATAATAAGAGTTGGTTAATTTTGTCCAAATTTGACCTAATCGATATTTCTCACTCAATTACAATACCAGATTTTATCTAAACACCCCCATTCCCTCTATACGATTCCTATAAAACATTTTAAATATTTTCATAGAGTGTCACATTAAGATTTCCCCAACCATATGAAGCCTGGTATCATAACAAGTTTAAACTTAGGATATTGGAGAACTCTTGGACATTGATAAGGCCTTTTATGTTGAAGCAAGGAATGCTTGAATTTGAGTGTTTTATGGGGTGAGACAAATTTGGTGGGAGACTTCAACTAGTTCATAATTTCAATAAGAAAGCAAGAAGAAAGTGTTTACAAGTGATGAAATTTGAACCTTAGCAAGACCCAAGGTAAGAGAAACATTAGAGGAGATTTAGAAGAATACTCAAAAGTCCCCATTATTTATTTCTAATGGCCTTTTACTAAACATTAATTTTCTTATATCTACTTTATAACCCAACATGTTTATATGATTATGCCATTAACGGTGTTAGTTAGGAAATATTTTGAAGTTAACTTATTTGCATGAACTAAATGATTTCCTTTTTTGGTTGAGACCTATGATGAACTACCAATACCTATGGACACTCCACCATCAACTATATGCCATAAAATTCTTTAAAGAAGAGTTCTTTGGGGTTTAGTGGAAATGTTGTGACACATCATACCGACTTTAAGGTGTGGGCCCACAAATATAAAAAGTGGACCTACGGAAAGCCCCACAAGCATCTGAGTTTGAACCAAGGTGTGGCCCACAAGTAAATATGTGGGTCACACTACCAAAGAATAATTGAAGAGAGTTGTTTCTCATTCATATGGATCCATTTCCATGAGTCATATAAAAATAATTTAAAACTAAAAGATATCATGTATTTTCATATGTAATAAGGTTATATTGTATTTATTTTTTATATATTTTTTTGTAAATTAAGTAATGGTCATATGCATAGATATGTTTATGTGCACCCAAGTGTTGTGGGTTGACTTGTGGGCCAACCATAGGTGATCAGACCTTTATATCTAACAATAGGTAGTACATGTGTCAATTTGGGTCAACAAGTTAGGTCGGGTCCGACCCAAAACTGATCCAACTTGAAACTGACCAAAATATTCAACGAGTCATCAATCCCAACTAACCTTCTTCCTGCCAACCCAAATCTGACTCGTATAACCCATTTAACAAAATGAAAAATAGTTATGCAGGTTAGTTTAGAGTCAATTTTTGGTTAATTTTGGGTTAGCAAGTCAATTTCAAGGCAATTTAAGGTTAGTGGGTCATTTTCAGGTCATTTTTGGGTAGGCGGGTCAACTCAAACCAAACCTAAAAATTAAATGGGTTAGGATATTTTTAGGTAGGCAGGTCATTTTCAGGTCATTTTTGGGTAGGCGTGTTAGGGGTCTCCCGAATATGGCATTGTATGTTGATTCTGACCTAGCAACGATGAACTGGACTGGGCGAGTCATTTGTCAAGAAAAATATCCCATGAAAACAAGGATATTTATTGTTACCTCGACCCTTACTGGTCGATTATCAAAACGATATAATGATCCAAACGCTAGTTGAAGTCTTTCCCTTGTAAGTCCAAAACTAAGAAAAGTGGAGTAAGAAAAACATCAGCAAAGCTCACATTATCGATCAAGATTCTCTTTACGTTGAAGAAGGGTTTGCTAATTCTTACGCTAATAACAAGAGGAACTTAATGGGGGTACTCGCACTCCTTCTAAATTAGAATCATCAAAAGTGATAGGTTCAAGGCGTAATTTCTTATGTGCTGGTTCACTAGTTGTAGTGATAAAAACTTGATCAGTCAGCAATGGATCTCCTGCAATTGTATGAATTTTGCCCACGACTAGGTGACCCCCATGTTGTTGCATTTGTGTTTGTTGTCCCCCAGTAGGAGAATTATCGCTATGAACTAGTTTGTTTTGTATAAATCGACTGAGATATCCCTGTTGAATCAACCTTTCAATCTCTTCTCTAAGCTGCTTACACGACTCAGTGGTGAGGCCATGACTTCGATCAAAATGACAGTATTTTCTTGATTTCTTGAGTTAGGTTTCAGGGGGTGAGGTCACTTAACAACTTGCTCATCTTTGATGGTCATCAAGATATTAGCATAGGACGTGTTGAGCGGTGTATACTCTTTCTTGGGTCGATATTCAGTTTGCTGGTCCACAGTTTAGAGGAGGTCACGATTCATCGATTGTTCAAACTTTCTCCGTTATGAATATTGATTATTATCTCTGGAATTATTTTTGTGCTTTCCCTTAAATTTCTCAAATTGCTCCTTGCCTCGTACGCAGTGATATGAGCCTGAACATGGTGGACAAGGTTAGCATAAGAACGAATTGTCTCCCGCATTAGTGATGAGTAGAAGGGTCCTAGGTGGAGCCTCCCAAGGAAGACTCTTTTTAGTAACTCTGGATCTACTCCTAAAATTTGACATGCTTCGGCAGAAAATCTGCGGAAGTAGTATTTGAGCGACTCTTCTTCAATTTGACGAATTTCCTAGAGATAGGATGAATCATTGATGATTCGTTAATTTGCTATGAGCTGCTTCACAAACAATCTAGCAAACTTTTTATAGGGGTTTACAGTGCCCCTCGGTAGAGAGTCGAACTAGGTTCCAGTTTGCCCCTTAAGAATGGTTGGGAACACCTGGCATAAAAGCGCATCAACTGCATGTTGAATGTGCATGATGGTTTGATAATGATCAATATGTTCATAAGGGTCAGTTATTCCTTCACAGGCTTCGATGTTCGGAAGCTTGAACTCTATTGTGATGGAATGTTGGAGGAATGCACCTGTTAAGGGGGAGGATTCATGGATGTTATGGTGAGCATCGAAGCAATCCTTTCTCTCTATGGGGAACTCTTTTCGGACGAGGAGTTATAGTTTGCTACAAGTAAGATGTGGTGGTGCTATGCAAGCTGCATGAGATGGATGAGTGGAACTTGTGGTGTCCAGGAGTTCAACATCACCACTTGGTAGGGGAAGTGTTCCCTCTTGGAGAAGGGGGTTGGTACAAGTTCCTCCGAGCAGTATGTTTCTCGTAGGTGGAGGATTTAATGGTAAATGAATTTCATTCATCGGAGTGGGTTGTTGTTGTTAGGTCCCACATAAGAGATGTAGAATCTCCAGTTGAAACTCCTCAATCCTGCACATTCAATCTTCCATAGAAGGACCCGAAACACCCTCATTGGCGGGATAACGTTTTATAGGGCAGAAAGATGAAGAAGCATGCCTCCTTTGACTTCGTGACTGTTCCTTAGAACGATAAGTGTTGAAGCGAGTTACTCCGTTGTCCCAAATATTGTGTTTAATGCCCATTTAGAAAACTACACAAGTGCTTCAGTGGCGGGATTGAGAATTTCCCACAAACAACGCCAAACTAATGTGTGCTAGAAGATCTGCGGCGGTAGTGTAATGGATTATCGTCTTAGTGTTGTGTGAGAATTCAACACACACACAACTGAAAGAGACACAAACAATGATGACTCCAGAAGTTTTTACGTGGAAAACCTGTAAAGAGAAAAACCACGGGGCCTGGACCAGTTATGAAAATCCACTATTGATTGATAATTACAGAAATCCCTTGTTCCACAGATAGAAAATTGTTACTAGATTTTCAAGTTACTACGTCGATTGACGGCGTCTGGTTGGTAGTAATTAACATTGATTGGTGGTGATCGATGATGGTTAGCGGTGGTCGACGAAAAATGGCAGAGGTCAACAGAAGTCGGCGGTAGTCGACGGTGAACGGTGGTGGTCAATAAAGGTAAGTAGTGGTCAATAACTGTAGACAGTGGTCAACGGAGGTCGGTGGTGGTTGACGGTAGTCGATGACGACCGGTGGTGGTCAACGGCGATCGGCGGTGGTTGACGACGGTCGACGGTGGCTGATGACGGTTGGCGATGGTCGACGGCGATCAGCAGCGGACTACAACGATCGACAGTGTTGCTAAGTTGTAGCTTCCCCTCAAGGCCTCAGGATCTCTTTCTAGGCTTAAGCTCCTCTCTCATGAGAGAGACGGAGCTCTATTTATAGTGTTTTTGGTATAATTAATGTAAGAATATGAACCATTTTGATCGAACGGTTCTGAGAGCTTCTCTTAATCAGACGGTGTTTAATGGACATTTTGATGCCTTAATGATATCAAAATTGATTGATCTTGAGCTCGTTGGATTCGTTTTGTTGAGATGCTTGATTTGACAATAAATTTGCCAGATTCGACATCTGTTTGACCTTCCAAATGTGTCCAGAAATCTTTTAAGAATGATTTAATGACTTGATATAGGCTTCATTTGACTCGGATTGGACTAAATTCAATATCATTAGATCTTCTCATCGAGCCGGTCAGTTTGACTGTAAGTTTTTTTTATCAAGATTTTAACATTTCTTGCTCAAAATATTGTCTCAAGATTCGTTTTATGCCCTGAGATTCGTGTCAGATGATGAAAATTTATTGGTGCCGTAGCAAGTCCAACATCAAGAAAACTTAAAAACTCATCAATAAAACTAATTAAGCCAAGAAAATTATCTTAAATTTTGCAAACTATAATAATAAACAACTTAAAAAGTCTTATTGATTGAATCTTTTTCCCGTTTCTCCCCCTTTCTCTTAAAATCCCTGAAAGATATATTTCAACCGTGTGATCATCCATGGTTTTCTTGAGCGGCAATTTCGATCCAACGGTCGAATATCGTGATCCCCACCGTCAGACTTCTGCACGTAAACTTACATAAATTTGGCAGAAAAGAACAGTCATTCAACTAACGGTTCTTATCGATAACAACGTGCAGGAGAAAAGTTCTTAGCTTTGAGCTCTTCGCCAATGGTTGCCTTTGTTTTCTTCAAGCAATTGGCACTCGCAAGCAAGTCTACTTATTTAATTGTTTGCATCTTTGTAGTATTTTGATTATTTGTTGAGCATAATGATTGGCACTCTCAAGCAATCCCTATTGACGGAAGAATTATTGCATGTGGACACCGCATGCATCTTTGCATGCGGTGTCCGATCCTGACCGCAGATTAAATAAATTAAATATTATAAAAAAAAATTAGGCAAAAATATATAAATAATCCATAAAAACTTATATTATTTATTGAGCTACATTATATAAAGTAATTTTATATCAAGGTATGGTGATGTTTATCCTTCGTTATTGAATATATCTCAGTCATTTCATCAATTATGGATGATATATGATTTCCTCAATTTGAAAATGAATTTTTAACCTTATAAAATATATAATTTTTTATTTTCAATGTCTTTTAAATTCTTAATTCAATAATTATAACTAAAATATTATCTTGAAAATGGCATTACATGTCCTAATTTTATTTAATTTTAGTTTCTTAAATAAACTCAAGGCAAACTTTTTAATTACTAATTTCATTTTTTTATAACCACAATACTATTTAAGATGTTTTTAAACCATTTTTAGTAGAATTTTCCTTTACAAAAACATTCTAGTCATTGGCACTCCATTAACAAAGAGGAATCATCTCAATCAAATATCCTTAAAGCCATATACATCATCATTAATATGAAAAGTAATGAATAATTATAGTTTAAAATATCTTGGATTAGATACTTTGTCATAATATTAATACCTCAAATCACTTCTTTATGTGCCAAAAAAAAGGAACTTGGAAAATTAGAAGAGCTTCTAAAGTAAAAATCATTTCATAATCCAAACTATCTCCAAACTTGAAGCCCATAGGCTTTATGACTTCTAGAGAGTAGAGGATCTCATTAATAATTTGATGAGCCTCCTTATTAGTATATTAAGTAGAGCTATAGAATAATGTAATTTTGGAAAGAAGAGTGTCAAAAAACTATCTTTATTTTATTCTATAAAATATCATATCTTAAAGTGTAAAAAGTATTAGGAAAATGAGCATAGTATCTAGTTTTATATACATTGAAGAACATATGAATTCTGAGAAAATAATGCCTAGAAAAGTGGTTAACTTAGTCAACATAGTGAATAAGTCACTACTTGAAGTTGATCTTCTAATACATTTGAGATGATTAAATTAACAAAAACTATCCTGAAAGATCCTTATAAAATTACTTAGGGATGAAATTTTTACTTTTTTTTAATAGTATCATTTAAGCTAATTCTTGAACATGATAACATCATCAATATATGTCTCAAAAATCATTGTTAAATGTTATAAGAAGAATCAATAAACTCATTAACTTCATGTCGGTCGCCAAATATGGGAGGGAGGATTTTAATTTAATTTAATTTAATATATATATATATATATATTAGTTTTGAAAAATAATATTTTAGTTTGGAAAATACGAGACAAAACTGATCTCATACAGACAATAGTTTAAATAAACGAGCACAAAACCACAAGTATGCATCTATCCCAAGGAATAGACGTGTCACTTACTAGTGAAGCAAGATTAAATAAACTAAAGAATTTATGACATTTGTTTTAGTCTGTGAAACTATTTATCCCGAGGAGTAGATGTGTCACTTGTGTTGTGATTCATACAGGTTTAAGCATTAATTTCATATAGGATCAAGCTTTTGTGTTGTGATTCGGCTATTTCCTTTAGATCTGTATTTTTTTTTTGTGCATTCTTATATTTCATATGAATTGTGTGAATGGATGTCACTTTATTTGGTTACATTTTATGTTTCTCTCAACTAGGTTGTTGTAACACTTGGCCTTTCACATAGATGTAGGTGATTACCCGCTTAATCATTTGAAAAGATTTAATAAGTAATTGCTTAGAGCTTCCAATTTTTTTTGTCTTCATTCTATATGATAATGATGATTTTGAATATTTAGAATATAAAGTATAAAATATGCTACCTTGCGCATGCCTTAGCCTTTTGTCAATTTGTGGTCATTTTAAATTGCATGTCATATTTCCATCAACACTGTTCTTGGTAATTCCCAAGTCACATTGGTTTGTTAATAGAAACTAAAACTATATTCTCTTCCTATTTCTATTTATCTTTTAGTTTTTGTTAAATTTTCAAGAAAATGGTTGAGTATTCCTTGTTAAAAATGTCTTGGAATTCCTTCTACCTCTTTCTGGATAATAACTAACTCTCTTTAAATATGTATTTTTCTATAGGGGGATGTTATTTATTTTTTTGTAAATTAATAATTAATAATTAAATTTATCATCATTTTATTTTTTTTAACTCATTTCAAATTGAATTTGAATCAAAGACGAACAAATCAAACAATGCAAACAATTCGAACATTTCAAACATTTCAACAATTTGAATTAATTTCAAATAAATCAAATCGAACACAAATAGTAATTTTACGAATAATTTTAAACACGAACTTATTTCAAACGAACTAAACACGAACATGAGATTTGTTCATTTATGTTCGTTTCATTTACACCCCTAGCCACAAGCAATCAACAGCGACAACAAAACACAAAAGAAAACTTGGATTCACGCTAGTAGACAAACATCAGTGCAGTAGCTCCTCAAAAAAAAAAACTAATGCAAAATCCATAGGGACTACAACACACAGACACTCGATACCAGACTCAACAATACAATAATTGCCTATGACATTGACCGGGTCACCTGGACTGCACTCCTCTGATCTGAAGGGTGCAAGCACACCACTGAGTGCAAGCATAGGATAATGCTAGAGTCATCTAACCACTACCAGTCTCCTCCATGTCATCATCCTCCGGAACATAAAGCTCAAAAGGTGGCATATTTCAGAATGTCACTGACGGGACTGATCTCTACACCTCCTGAATGCATCAATGCATGTACTTATACTGTTGCTGATGTTGCTCTACGTAAAGTTGAGTTTGCATGTGCACGTCATGAAACTCTAAGGGCATATCCTTCAAATGCCCTATCACTTAAGCATTATATGGATTTGAACATGATGCCTCAGGACTTCTCAAGGAGCTCTCTCTCCTCTCTCTTGGTAAACCTCGTGTAGAGCTAGCAGAAGAAAAGTAGTACTGGTGATCGATGATACACCTAAAATATATAGTATTTTTAGACACATTTTTATACCTATTTTTGAGATATTGCGCTTTAATGGAAGATATTTTTGTGTTTTTCTTGCAGATACAAGTAAAAATGGAAAAAGATCAAATTTGGAGCAAAAAGGTTAAAAATTGTGCAAAAGAGTTTTGACGCCTAAGCGTCAGATCCGGTTAAACAGAGAAGGCCACACCTAAGCGCCGAGACCCCGCGCTTAAGCGCCAGTGGCAGTTACTAGACGAGTAAAATCAGTTTTCAAGAATTTCAAAGAGGTTTTTAAGGCACCCATTGGCTTAATAGGTGGTTGTAACCACCATGGACGAAAATTATCATGAAATGATGCATCTCTTGGGTAAATACATCGAATCAAGACACATTTTGAAGAGGTCCCAATGCACCTCTTGGAAACTATAAAAGAAATAAGAGATGACTTAGAAAAGAGTCTTGAAAATATTGGCAAGTTTTGAAAGTTCTTTTCTTGGGAGTTAGTTTGGAGAGATTTTAAGGAACCACTTTTTATTTACTTTATTCTTTTTGTTATTTTATTTTGAGTGATTGTAAAAGAGAAGAGATTCAAAGGAACTTCAAGATTTTGGTGGAGGACTTGAGAAAAGTTTTTATTTTTTTGTTTTAGAGTACTTTTGGTTTTAATCAAAATTTGTTGTTGGTTTAACAATGATTTGTTCTTTTAAACTAAAGTGTGGTTTTGTTTTTTCCATGGATTTTGAGTAGTTTTTATTATCTTTCTTCTTAAAATGATAAGTAAGTAAGTTTTGGATGGAAGTTGTGGAGAGTATTGATCTTTAATGTTGGAAGAAGTTGTGATGATTTAAATCCATGCACTTCATTTACTTCTTGATTTGGCCAATCCGGATGTTAAAATTTGTTGTGAGAGCATGTAAGAACTGGGCTGGTGTTATCTCAGTCAACAATTAGAAAGAGTCACATAGGTTGTATGAATGAGAATGTAATTCATATAATTGAGTACAAAAAATAGGGAAATATTCATTGATGGGTGTAGAGTTAGAAGACTTTAAAGTGACAGGTTAAAGCCCCCAACTTGGTTTATTGTTTTAGGTTCTGATATGAGAATGTTAGCCCTCAGGTGGAGGGAATCAAGGGAACTCTAGAGTGAGAGCTAGTATCTTCCCTGCCTAGCCGGTCTTCAGAACTATTCAAACTTTAAATTAGCCAATGTTCTTTATAGCATCTCTAGTAAGGGTAAAGAATATTATTGCTCCTATTTGGCACAACACAATTTGCATACTTCCACAACAGAATTCCTATACTTATTACTGATTCATGATAAGAAGAAAGATATTTTCATATTAAGTACTTTTCTTCTACAAAAACTTTAGTTATCTTTTTAAGTTGTTACTGTTTCGTTAAAATATCAAAAATACCAAAAATATTTAAATTTTAAATTCCTAAAAAATTCATTTTTTAGTTTAAGTAATTATCTTTTTAAAAATAAAAAAACTTTCTAAAAAGTGCATATTGCATAATCTTCTCTGTGGGTTCGATATTTAGGTCTTAATCAAAAAGTCTTATATTACTTGATAACGATACATATACTTGCATAGTATCCCAATATAAATATATATAAATTAAAAAACTAAATTCTTATTTTTCTTTAGAATCAAGTTTTTGGTTTTGTTGCAAAATAAGGAAATATAAGTGAAAAATACCATCAGAACTATTGCTATATTGTGTATATGCATTAGGTATCCAGGGATCAAGTTTTTGGCGCTGTTGTTATTTAAACTTTAAATATTATATCTTATTTTGTATATTTTATTTTATTTTATTTTATTTTATTTTATTTTATGTTAGTGTATGCGTAGTTCAGGTTCTAAAGGACTAGTGCCCTACGATTATGAATTAGAAATAACTATTAGAATAATCAGAAAAACCAAAAAAAATAAAAATCTTGAAAAATAAAAAAAAAAATTACAGAAATGGCAAACTAAAATAATCAAAATGCTGAAATTCATCAAGAGTTTA
>JXCR01017557.1:0-10749 GCA_002079205.1 Phalaenopsis hybrid cultivar
CTACTTTTGCATTTCTTAACATAAATCGAATCTAAAACATCTACTCATCTAATCAGATCATCAGATGGTCGACGTTTAATTTGACCAAACCATCTAAGATGACTCTTTAATTTTGTCCGTCATTGGAGCTACACCAATGTTATCATGGATATATTCATTCCACATTTTGACTCTAAGTGTAAAGCCACTCATCCACCTAATCATTCTCATATTAGCAACACTGAATATAGTCTTATGCTTCTCTTCTAAAGGCCAACATTCAACACCATAGAGCATTACAGGTCTTACCATCATCTAATAAGATTTTCCTTTCAGTCTAAGCGGTACTTTTCTATTACACAATAGACCCGAAGCATTCCTCCACTTCAACCAACCAACTTGAATTTTATTAATAACATCCCCATCAATATCACCATCACTTTGAATTATAGACCCGATATATTTAAAGCTTTTACACCTTTTAATAATTTGACCACCCATAGTTACATTTCTGTCACTAGAGCTACTACTGCTAAAATTACATTCCATGTAGTCATTTTTTGTTTTACTAAAACGAAGGCCTTTAGACTCCAAGGTAGAATTCCATAATTCATGTTTTTCCTGAGCTTTTTGTTTTATCTTATCCATGAGAAGGATATCATTAGCAAAAAGAATACGCCAAGGTACATCCATCTGTAAGTGTCCAGTAAGATTACTGATAACTAAAAAAAAAAAGATATGGGTTTAAACCCAATCCCTAATGTAAACCAGCAGAAGTAGAAAAATATTTGGTGAATNAGATATCATTAGCAAAAAGAATACGTCAAGGTACATCCATCTATAAGTGTCCAGTAAGATTATTCATAACTAAAAAAAAAAGATATGGGTTTAAACCCAATCCCTAATGTAAACCAGCAGAAGTAGAAAAATATTTGGTGAATCCTCCTTCTGTTTGAACACAAGTAACAACTATTGTATACACATCTTTAAAGACTTGAATATAAGTCATATCAACATCTTTCTTCTCAAGAACTCTCCAAAGGATATCTCTTGGAACCTTATTGTAAGATTTTTCTAGGTCAATTAAAATCTTATGTAGATCCTCCTTATTATCTCTGAACTTCTCCATCAAACCTCTCAATAATTTTATAACTTCCATTGTAAAACTGTCTGACATAAATCCAAATTGATTATGAGAAATCTTTGTAATACGTCTTAACCTATGTTCAATTACCNCCTGTCTGACATAAATCCAAATTGATTATGAGAAATCTTTGTAATACGTCTTAAACTATGTTCAATTACCCTCTCCCATAATTTTAAAGTTTGACACATCAACTTAATTCCTCTATAATTTGCACTTTGGGCTATCCCCTTTATTCTTAAAAATGGGGAACAAAATTCTCTTCCTCCACTCCTCAAACATCTTCTTAATTTTTAAAATAATATTAAAGAGTTTAGTAAGCCAAGAAACTCCCAAATCTCTTAAATATTTCAACACTTCAAATTGGATATTGAGTTCTACAGACTTGCCTCACTTAGTTTTTTTTTAAAGCCTCCTCAACTTCTTTTTTACTAATGTGACGGTAAAAATGAAATATTTTATTATTAATAATGATATTATAATCACCAAGGCCGATTGTATTTTCCGAGGCTTCATTAAAAAGTTTATCAAAATAACTCACCCATCTATTTTGATTATCTTTTTGTAAGAAAAACACTTTTTTCTTTTCTTATTTAATACACTTTGCTTGAGTTAANTCGATTGTATTTTCCGAGGCTTCATTAAAAAGTTTATCAAAATAACTCACCCCTCTATTTTGATTATCTTTTTGTAAGAAAAACACTTTTTTCTTTTCTTATTTAATACACTTTGCTTGAGTTAAATCTTTACTTTTCTTTTCTCTTTGTTTGGCTAGTATATACATATATTTTTTATCTTTCTTAGTACCTAATCTATTATAAATATCACTAAAAACAGAATATTTAGCATCATGGATTGTTCTATTAGACTCGTTACAGGCAATTTGATATTTTTCTCAGTTCTCTAAGTTCTTACATTTAAACCAATTTTTATAAAATAGCTTCTTCTATTTTAATTTTTCTTGCACATTATTATTCCACCACCAACTATATTTATTTATAGAATTTTTCTTTTTGATTCTCCAAGTATAACTGTTACCACTTTTTTAGTAGCGTTTGTTATTTTATCTCACATAGAATTTGCTTCTTCATGAACATCTCTCTAATTATGGGTGAAAGAGAGGAAATTTTTTTTTAATATAAACATCTCTTTATTTATAAATGATATTTTCATACATTATCACAAAAGTACTCTATNCTTTTAATTCTCCAAGTATAACTGTTACCACTTTTTTAGTAGCGTTTGTTATTTTATTTCACATAAAATTTGCTTCTTCATGAACTTCTCTCTAATTATGGGTGAAAGAGAGGAATTTTTTTTTAATATAAACATCTCTTTATTTATAAATGATATTTTCATACATTATCACAAAAGTACTCTATTGACCTCATTTTTGGTTAAGGTTTAATTTTTCCTCTTTAGTGGCCTAAGGTCTACCCATAGGACTTTCCTATTGACTATTCTTAGAAAACTAGACAAGGAACCCTCACCATTAGAAACCCAAACTCTTCTCTACTCAACTTGAAGTTCCACATATTGGTCCTAACCTCTACCACTTAGTAGGCTTCTTCTCTACTCAACTTGAAGTTCCACATGTTGGTCTCAACCTCTAAATACTTAGTAGGTGTTTCTTTACTCAACTTGAAGTTCCACATATTTGTCCTAACCTCTAGCACTTAGCAGGTGGGGTCATTATGGGGGAGCTCAAGGAGAGTCACCCTTAGGACTGTTGGACCTTAGGGTTGACCCTGGGTGTTGGTTTAGGGCTAAGGCACTCACTTGCAATCACTTACAGTCACAATCACTCACTACCCTAAATCCGAAATTTCTAGGCTCTGGTCCCTTGATACTTTTGGGAGACTCCTGTAGGTGGTCCCCTAAACCCACTAGCCCTAGGCTATGGTTTAGCTAAGACCACTACATAGAGGACCCAAAATGGGATTTTCATTGGTCCATAGCTTATTGATGGTGGTTGGCACTCCAACTCTACCAAGATACCAAACCTATCATTTTGCTCCTAAATTCCCTCAAATTACCTAGATACCCTTGGGACCCCAAATTTGGCCAAAATTTCCAAATCTGCCCAAAATACCCAACTTGATTCAAAAANGATTTTGCTCCTAAATTCCCTCAAATTACCTAGATACCCTTGGGACCCAAAATTTGGCCAAAATTTCCAAATTTGCCCAAAATACCCAACTTGATTCAAAAATCATTTCAAACACCTTGAAAACACCAAAACTACCAAAATCAGTAAAATTAGCCAAATTACCAAAATACCCCTCCTTACCCCAAAATTCCAAAAATTCCAAAAAATCCCAAAAATTCCCAAAACCTCCCAAATATTCCTAATTTTATTTTTCTCAACTATCACATGACCCAATTTGACTATCTTTGATCAAAACCCCCAACATTCCCTTTAAAGGCCCATATTTTCCCCAAATTACCCCAAATGTCTATCCAATTGGTCTCAATTTATCCTAATTTCAATTATAAACTCAAATTAACCCTTGATGTGACCAATCTAGACCAAATACAAGCTCAATTGGTCCATGATTTGAACCCAATTTTGAGCTAAAACAAAAACCCCAATTTTGGCCCTATGACTTAGTTCTACATAATTGAACCCATAGCCCACTCAATTGGCCACAATTTTTGTTGAAAAATATTCAAAACAATCCTACACGTCCAATGTGACCTTAAATTGGCCTTGGTGAGGGCTCAATTTCATTTGATTTCAAAATAAGTCCAAAAGCCCCAAATTTGCTCCAAACTGGCCATGTCTCAAAATCTCACCAAATTGAGGGCCTTAACCCAAAAATGTCCACTCCACTCCTTCATGAAAAATCTTCACAACATCTCCCTTGATCATTTGAACCATTAAATTTGGACCTAGCCTAAGGCTAGCCCAACCTAGACCCATGTCNGTGGTTTTACATAATTGAACCCATAGCCCACTCAATTGGCCACAATTTTTGTTGAATAATATTCAAAACAATCCTACACGTCCAATGTGACCTTAAATTGGCCTTGGTGAGGGCTCAATTTCATTTGATTTCAAACTAAGTCCAAAAGCCCTAAATTTGCCCCAAACTGGCCATGTCTCAAAATCTCACCAAATTGAGGGCCTTAACCCCAAAATGTCCACTCCACTCCTTAATGAAAAATCTTCAAAACATCTCCCTTGATCATTTGAACCATTAAATTTGGACCTAGCCTAAGGCTAGCCCAACCTAGACCCATGTCTAGCCCAACATGCCCAAATTGACCAAATTTCAAAAATCCCTCAAATTGACCTACCAATTGAACTCAAAATCACTTCAACCCTTCACCAAAAATATTCATAACAATCATCTACACAATTTTGATAATTAAAACACAAATTGACATGGCTAACCTAGCCCAAACCCAAACTTTGATCACTTGAACCCACATTGAACCTATGCATTAAAGATGACTTAACTACCCCAAAGTCATCAAATTAACTCCACCTCAGCCATTGGTTAGACCCTAAGACTGAGCCAAAACTCATCTAACCGCCTAAAATAATCCATGGACCAAAAGTCCCCCAAATTATGGGATCTTATTTCCAAAAATGCATATGCTTAAGATACCATTACCAAAACTAAACCCCATTGCACTAAGTTGTTTTGACAGATTCCCCTGGATGCTCTGAGCACCTAGCCACCTCCCCCTGCCTTGGCCGGCCGGCCTAGTCATCGGAGAAGCTCAAAACCGAGAGTCGCCCCCATGGAACTTCACCCAAATTAAACCTAGAGGCCAGCTCAGCTAAATTAAATTGTTGAGCTCCTCTGCCCTCCATCTAAGCATCACAATAAACCCAAACATTTGCTCTAAGAGCCACCCCATGGCCATTTTTATAAAAACTCACCTCCACGACCATGGGAGGTGTGCTAAAAATTTTCTTAGAGAGAGCTTCTCAAATTACTCACAAAGCTTCTTTGAGAACTCCACAGCCCATTCCAACAATTCCATTGCCTTGATTCCCCCCTGTGTAACCCTAATTTTGAGCTTGAAAATTAGGGCAGATACAGGACATCCCTGAAAACTCCACAAAACTTCAACTGCTTGTTCCCACACCTTCACAACAGCAAAAGAAGACAAAGCCTCATCAAATTGCCCTCTGAAATAGCCTCTATAATAGCTCTAGACCAACATCCAAAATCAATCTTTATCAAAATCACACATAGGCTTTACACAAAGACTAGAGGCTCAATCCCTAGCCTCCTTGGATCCCAAAAAACGTTCCAAGAACCTCTGATTGAAGCTTCACTTCTTAGAGCCAAGGTATACAACTTCTCTTATTCCTAAGTCTATTTAAACTCTCCATTTGTTTTGAGTTGATTTCATGGCATCATAACCGTACGAATATGTTCCTCTAGTCTAGATGAGCATTTGAAAAAAAAATTCATCTAATTTGGATAAGAAATGTGAGAGATCTTAAGGCTAGAAGTTGGAAGGTTCTCGGGCTAGGCTATCGGGGACGATGATGGAGCGCCATTCGATTGCATGTGTATCAGATGGACGGTCAATATCAAGCCTGACATCGCTTTTGAACATAAATCGCGGGTCGAGTCAGCACTAAGGTAAATGGTGGCATCGAATAGGAGCGCGCCACATGGGGCTTCGGAGCCGTCATTGGTTGATGTGGCGTCGCGCATTAAAATAGATAAATAGGGATTTAATTAATTCAGAAAATGATCCCTAACTTCAAAAATTCATATCTNGCTTATTCCTAAGTCTATTTGAACTCTCCATTTGTTTTGATTTGATTTCATGGCATCATAACCGTACGAATATGTTCCTCTAGTCTAGATGAGCATTTGAAAATAAAAAATTCATCTAATTTGGATAAGAAATGTGAGAGATTTTAAGGCTAGAAGTTGGAAGGTTCTCGGGCTAGGCTATCGGGGACGATGATGGAGCGCCATTCAATTGCGCGTGTATCAGATGGACGGTCAAGATCAAGCCTAACACCGCTTCGGAACATAAATCGCGGGTCGAGTCAGCACTAAGTTAAATGGTGGCATCGAATAGGAGTGCGCCACATGGGGCTTCGGAGTCGTCGTTGGTTGATGTGGCGCCGCGCATTAAAATAGATAAATAGGGATTTAATTAATTCAGAAAATGATCCCTAACTTCAAAAATTCATATCTTGGTGTAGAAAAATTACAAAAATATAATAAAAATACCCCCTTGCTCAGTGAACAGAGGAGAACAATGTGAAAGTAATTTGAAGTGCATGTGATGCATATTTTATTTTTAATTAATTAAATACTGATTTGGATGTTTTGATTCTCCATGCATATAGTGATATCTCCATGGCTTGAAATTTTGACATGTTGTTACCTCTATTGAAAGGAACATTCATTAATTTTTTTAAAGTCAAAGGAGGTCTCTAGACAGAGAATCAGATTTTTCAAGTTTCTNGATATCACCATGGCTTGAAATTTTGACATGTTGTTATCTCTATTAAAAGGAACATTCATTAATTTTTTTAAAGTCAAAGGAGGTCTCTAGACAGAGAATCAGATTTTTCAAGTTTCTGTGCATTATTTGCTTAAGACAATCATGGAAATTTCTATATTACTTAAAAAAATCCAAGAAAATTTTGGAAGGTTTATGATTACCAGAGAGACTTTAGGAAAATTTCTCATGAGCCAAGTCATTCAAAATACACCTAATCTTCACAAACTCTAAATCATTAAGATAATTAATTTTGGAAAATACAAACAACNGAAAATCCAAGAAAATTTTGGAAGGTTTATGATTAGTAGAGAGACTTTAGGAAAATTTCTCATGAGCCAAATCATTCAAAATACACCTAATCTTCACAAACTCTAAATCATTAAGATAATTAATTTTGGAAAATACAAACAACAAAATGACTTGATTTTTAATCTCCACTATTTTTTAGGACCCAAAGAACTCATTATAAAAATTTCAAAGCATTTTGAATTCATTTGGTAACTTAAGTTGATTTTTAAAGGTAAACAAATTTTTTTGGCACTTAAATGATTATTAAAAATCAAAATATAACTCAAAAATTTATATAAACATGTTTTTGAGTTNGTAAACAACATTTTTTGGCACTTAAATGATTATTAAAAATCAAAATATAACTCAAAAATTTATATAAACATGTTTTTGAGTTCTCTATGATCAAGGGTATTTTGTAAAAATAAAATGATATTTAAAATAAAAACTTGATTTTTAACCTATTTTAAATATTTAAAAAAGTAAAAATCCATAAAAATCAAAAAAATAATAAAATTCTTGAAAATGTTCTAAATTACTTCTTAAGCACTTAAGAACAATTAGAATATTTTTTATGATTTTCTAAATAAAGATACTGAATTTTCAAGCTTAAAAATAAATTTTCAAGGCTATAAATGGGTTTTTAATAAAAATAATTCCAATAAATCAAATAAAACTAAGAAAAATTATAAAATCTTATCTTCTAAGTTCTCTAACCTCAAGAAGATTTTTCAAAAATAAAAAACTTAATTTTCTTCATCTAAAATATTTTATATTTTATAAATACCCCAAAATTTAAAATAATTCTTAAAATTCAAATAAAATTTAAAAAA
The DNA here is from genome assembly GCA_002079205.1 of Phalaenopsis hybrid cultivar. Lineage (NCBI taxonomy): Eukaryota > Viridiplantae > Streptophyta > Magnoliopsida > Asparagales > Orchidaceae > Phalaenopsis > Phalaenopsis hybrid cultivar. The sequence continues at coordinate 7,735 of JXCR01017557.1, forward strand.
TCATGAAATTTGGTCCAAAGGCTTCTCTGGTCTAGGTCTACCTCCAGTAAAAAGTTTCAGGGACTAGAATTTACCTTGGTAAATTTAGGAATTTTCTTTCAAAAATCCTATTTTTCCATGAAAATAATTATATAAATTAAATTGAATTTTGAAAAATCACATTTTATCCTCTGATGTCTTAATTGACCCATGAATGAGGTAGGATAAAAATTTTAAAGTCATTTGAATTGAATTTGACAAATTATGAAGTGTTAGAGTCTTAGGGGCAAATGCGTAATTTTGGAAATTTAGCCTTAATTAACATTTAGGCTTAATTCAAGAAGGGAAACAGGCAACCTCTAATCTTAATGAATTTATTTGGATGTTTGAAACACAAGGGATTAATTGATAGAAACCAACATCACTTTCCTAATTGAAAAGCTAGGTTAATAAAATTCTAAATTATTAAAATTTAGAAGTTTATTAAAATAAAATTAACCTAGGACTTAGGGGTACGACATTTGAAGTCAATAATTATTCAATTTAATACCTTTATTTTTATTTTCAAACAAAATTTAAATCATGAATCACGACCACCTAAAGCCTAACCTTTTCAAAATTAACTAAGACACTCACCTAGGACTTAAGGGCTTAGTAGTGACTTAGGCTAAATCAAGTTTCATTTAAAAGAGGATTAGAAAAGTAAACATCATTTAAAATTAAAACATCTTTCAAACACTACAAGCCCAATTAGGACAAAAATTTGGCTAAGTGTTCCAACAACACTAACTTGCATTTATAAGGGTCTTCACCGACATAATCNCCTCATATCTTCCAGGCTATTTTTGTGATCGTTACACAAGAATGTAAGCCATAACTAATAAAATTAGCAGGATGAAGCACCTAAATATTTCTTCTCAAAATTAAAGTCAAACATTAGGATAGCTTGGGAAGTCACTGAGGTTCTCCTTTGGATCCATGACATCCCCTAGTTCTTCCTCCTTTGGACTCTACAACAAAATGGGTTCTCCTCTGGATCCATGACATCCCTTAGTTCTTCCTCCTTTGGATTCTACAATAAAATGTTCCAAATTTGCTAGATCCATGACATCCCCTAGTTCTTCTTTCTTTGGATTCTACAATAAAATGTTCCAAATTTGAGAACCCATGACATCCCCTAGTTCTTCCTCCTTTGGACTCTACAACAAAATGTTCCAAATTTGAACCCGACATCCCCTAGTTCTTCCTCCTTTAGATTCTACAATAAAATGTTCCAAATTTGAACCAATCTCTTTCACACCTCTATGTCTGATTTCGTTGAAGAGTCCCACCCTTTGAAATTCCTTGAAGATAATTCAACCTCTACGTCCAATTTCGTTGAAGAGTCCTACCCTTTGAAATTCCTTGAAGATAATTTTTCCCACACCTCTACGTCCGATTTCGTTGAAGATTCCTACCCTTTGAAATTCCTTGAAGATAATATTTCTTGATTTTCTCTAGTCCTTCTTCCTTTGGATTCTACAATAAAATGTTCCAAATTTGAACCAATCCCCTTTCACCTTAGTTCTTCTTCCTTTGGATTCTACAATAAAATGTTCCAAATTTGAACCAATCCCCTTTCACCCTCCTCCTTTGGATTCTACAATAAAATGTTCTAAATTTGAACCAATCCCCTTTCACACCTCTATGTCCGATCTCATTGAAAAGTCCTACACTTTGAAACTCCTTGAAGATAATGTTTCCTGATTTTTATTGAGAGTCTTCTTAGGTGACTTTGGTCATTTAAGATGTATTTAACTATAGAGGCTAGCCCTTATAGGAAGCATGTCCGAAACCAGCTTAATATAAAACCTATTTAATTCTCTATATTAAATAGGGGAATTTGTCGGCAAATGTAAAGGTTTCGCAGACCAAACAAATGTCATATATTCCTTAGTTTATTTGAGAGAGCCTCATCCTTAAGCCTTGTGTTTATCCTTCGGGATAGATACAAGATTTGAGGTACAGTGATCTTTCATCTAAACTATGAAAAATATGAGGTCATTTTGATTTCATATTTTTCTAAAACTAAATATATATGTAAATTAAAATGTCCTTCCAAAGCGGGCGACGGGATTTCAATTCCGGTGACTGATAACTTATGGAGTCTCCGCTGGGGACAAGCTTTTCTCTCCATATAAATAAAGAAATATTATCTTCACACATTGGTAATATGTCCATGTCCCTTTTGGACCAAATTACCCTTCTTATGTTGGCATACTTTACCCATTTCTATCTTGGGAAGGTACAGCTAACTCCTTGGACTTCAGAACTGGCTGTTCAATCATCTTTGAATAGAGGGGTTCAGAAGGCCATTAAGGACTTTTTAAATTTTTCATGTGGGGTCGGACCCCCAATATCTGTGTCGGTGGACTAGTTCCACCTAGGCATTGTTTGCCACTAAATGGGTCCTGCACTGGGTCTTAAATCACTTCACATTTCCCTTCGAAATCGTGTTGTGCTACGCGCACTTTGAAATTTTCTTACATTAATTAAATTTTACACCTCTTGATTTTTTTTCTTAAACAAAATTTTAAAGTACCTATAAATTAAGACCTGCCCGGTCTACAGATCAACCTCTACTTTCGATGCTTGCACTAAAAATTACGAGACTTTTGGCCATATAGCTAACCCTGAAACTTTGTGTTTCCAAGCCCGGTGCAATGGCCTACCCAACGCTGACCTTTTCCTGCAACCTGCCAACGAGCCATGAAGCCCGTAATCTCGCTCCTACCATCAAATTTGGAGCCGGATTTGAAGATCTCAAGGTCATCCTCGGGAAAGCCCCGTTTGTAGTAATGAAGATCGCCGCACCAAAAATACAGGAACCATCTGCAAAATTCAGCCTGAACTGCCTTCATGATTTCCCTGCCAGCAAAAAGTCTAAAACTACTGCTGTCACGACACCCACCAAACCTGCTAGCCCCGCTGCTGCTAAGGGGGAAAGAAGTGATGATTATTGAGGATCCAACTGAGGAATTAACTGTCCCACCACCC
>JXCR01017594.1:33465-58102 GCA_002079205.1 Phalaenopsis hybrid cultivar
AATTTCCATGATTATTTTAAGGAAATGATGTGAAAAAACTTGAAAAATATGGATCTCTATATAGGAACCTCCTCTGACTTTGGAAAAATCAGAGAACATTCCCCCTTATAGAGGCTGCAACATGTCAAAATTTCAAGTCAAGGTGATGTCTCAATATGCATGGAGAATCAAATGATTCCAAATAGTATTTTTATTAATTAAAAATATTTTATGCATCAAATGGACTTGAAAATTATTCCACATTGTTCTCGTCTATTCACTGAGCAAGAGGATATTTTAATTTTATTTTTGTGATTTTTCTACAAAAAGTTATGTATTTTCTAAGTTAAGGGTATTTAAATAAATAGGAAAAGCCCTATTTATCTTTTTAAACAGTACGTGCTGATTAGATCCTAGGCAGCTCTGAAGGCATGTGTGGCACGCTCTGGTTGGACGCCGCCGTCCACATAGCTGCTGACTCGGCCCGTGGTTCACGTCCTGAAGTGTTGTCCGGCGGGATCTACCCCGTCCATTTGATACACGCTTGATCGAACGCTCTCCGTCATCATCCCCAATAGAATGATCCCGTGCCTGTCCACAGTTAAACCTTAATATCTCAGCCTAGACTCAACCAAATCACTTTGGGNAGATAAATACAGAATTTGAGGTAAAGCGCTCTTTCATTTAAACTATGAAAATTATGGGGTCAGTTTGACTTCATCTTTTTCAAAACTAAAATTTTTAACGTCCTTCCGAAGCAGGCAACAGGATTTTAATTCTAATGACCGACAGCTTCTTACGGGCAAACTCCACACCAAAAATAGTGCTGAAAGGAAGGAAAGCTCATGGACTCACATCCAACCTAATAGGTAGTGGAAGGAGTCAGAATTTAGGCACTGACCGCAAGATGAGAACTTGAATTTAGGTACCAACCCTGGAATTACAATTAGAAGCCTTACTCCATTTAAGGAGGTCTCACACCGATCTAGATAAGGGTGTTAGATTAGGAAGGAAAGCACAGGAACTCATATCCAACCTGAGAGGTGATGAGCTACATTGGAAAGGAAAGCTCAGGGACTCACGTCCAACCCAAGAGGGTGCAGAGGAAATCAAAATTTAGGTGCTGATGCCGAGATAGGAACTGAAATTTAGTTGTAGTCCTAAGTTCATAGGTTCAAAAAGTTATACCATGTATGCTTCAATGTTTTAGTTTTATTGTTATTCAAATATCTTTTTTAAGGGGAAGTTAAAGTTGATTAGAGTGACACCGGTTAGTATGCCACGGTTCCCTCGTTATGGTACCACAATTTTCTTACAAATTGAATTAGTCTAAATGAGTTGTTAAGCCAATTTAAATTGGGGAGATCTCGTTAGCAACCGTGGGTCACCTTATCCGAGGGACCCCCGTAAATTCAAAAGGACGTATTATGCTTCCTTTTTGTTTTTTTTTTGTTTTTAAAAAGTGTTGTTTAATTTTGAAAATATGTTTTGTAATTTTTAGTTTTTGTATAGCTTCACAAATGAAGTAAATAAATGGAGGTAAGAAAAATGCTGTAAAATAAATAAGTAAAATTGCATTGTATATTAATGCGTACCTGGGCCTCTACTACCACTGCATGATTAGCATCATAAATCATAATATATTTGCAAAAAAATAAAATAAATTGTAGGAAAGTAAATGGAAGAACAAAATATGATAAGGTAAGAAAAAAGAGTCGTACCAAAACACGAGCGAGTAAGAGAAAATTCGTAGTCACATATAAAAGATCAAGATTAAGTGTAAGACGTTGGTAAAGGTGGAGGCTAAGAGCTGGACTGTGTGGTTCCCGATCATAAGTGAGAGATAACAACTCAGAGGGTAGTCCTAACCTTGTCTAAGTGATTAACCATAGACCTTTATAAATTTTCACTTTTAAATTTAGTTTCCATGCATGTAGGATTTGTTTCATCACACAAAAGAGATTTTTGTTGCAAAAGGGATTTTCATTTAAAACATTTTGTAAAGTGGCGCAGTTCATAAGTTAATTAATTTAATCGAGCTAGGACTATAAAAACATAAGAGTACTGGAGGCAATTATCTTCTCAAGAGTCATCAAATAGTATCATCGGTCCTTTTCCTCTCCTTTTGTTAAAGTTTGTTGAGGTAGGAGATACTATTCTAAAATGCCACATTGTATCTCTTATTTTAGCACACATTAACATTATTGTCATTGCATTAGCAACCTAAACCTCAGACTTACCCAAGTCAGATGATCTATATGTGGAAAAAAAAATATCCCCAGTTGCTAACAAGGATTTAAGGACTTTAGAGAAGACTGAAATCCTTGAGTATTGGGTCAATTAATGTAGGATGAGTAGTGTAGGACATTTCTATTGATTTAAGTGAATTATCTTATCCTGAGATATAACTTGGTGGATCCATAAAAGTTTTGATAGATGATTTTCTTGAGCAAAGAATAATATGTCAAGTTGTCCTTCAAAATATCCAAAAGAACACAAGAGCGTTCAAGGCATAACAACTTTTGAAACAATTTGAAACGTTTCGAAAAGTTGGGCTTGTAGTGCTTAAAGGCGTTCATTAATTAATCATGTTCCTCTTTTGTAAAACTCATTAAACAAGTTTAAATATCAAGCCTAGCTCACTACTAAGTCCTTAAATCCAATCTTCAGAGTAGATTTGTAATAATCAAAATGTTAGATTGAATGAATTTAATTCTCATTAAAAATCATGCTTATCATCTAATCACCAATTAGGGGCTCCAAATGAGTGCGTAATTATTTTCCTAGCTTAAGCCCACTTCCTTAGGAACATCTAATTAAATTAACTTCCAAGTCACAATGATTTAAGAAATTACACTTTTATCCTTGCAGTAAAAGGGTGAAGTTGGTTTCTATATATTAATCCATTATTTTTCAAACATCCAAAAGATTTTATAATGATCAAAATTACTCATTTTCTTATTTGAATTAACCTAAAATTTAATTAGGGCATCAACATCCCATAATTACCATTTTACCCCTAAGGCTCTCCACTTCATAACCCATCAAATACATCTCAAATGACTTTGAAATATTTATGGTACCCCACTCATCGATCAATTAAAATATCAAAGGAGGAGTTATGAATTTATGATTTTTATTTAAATTTTAATAATTATTTTAGCTCAAAAATAGGAATTTTCAATGTTAATTTATTTAATTAATCAAAGCAAAGTTTTTGTGCACGAGAAAATTATTAGATGTTCCCCTAAGCCACTTGGACAAAATTTCATTATTTTTTAAATTATATTTTAGTTATTATAATTATTTATTGATTTTAGTGATTAACTAAATTGAAATTTTAATTTAATTTCAAAAATTACTTTTTAAATTTTTATTAAATCTCTCTAAGTCCAATGAACTCAGAGAAATAAACTTTTCATTTTTGTAATTTTTATTTTATTTATTGAAATTATTTTAATGAGAAATTAGGGAAAATACATTTTTAGTATTTAAAAATACATAACTATATTAGAAAAATTAGAAAAAATATTTTAAAGGGTCCCAAGTGATTAGGGAATAATCTTGAACAATTTGGTGTATTTTTATATTTTTGCAATTTTTAATTATTTTTAATTTAAAAAGTAACTCAAAAATGAACTATTTATTTTAGTATAAATTTTAGTTTTTCTTAAGTATCCATGATCACACAGAACACTTAGAAACCACTTTTCATAGTTTTCCTAACTATAATTTATTTATTATAATTATTTTAGTGCAAAAATCCTATTTTACTAAAAAATAGGCTTTAGTTATCAAATCAATTGAAAAATGGGTTTCAAATTCTTAGAGAGGGTTAAAATGTTCATTATTTATAGTGTGGAACCTTTTTTAAAATTTTTTGAATTATATTATATTTAATTAAACTATTATGTGTTTTAATGACCTAATTAATTATGGTAATGTAAAAAATTATTTAAACTTATTTTATATTTTTTCTAGAGTTCTCTGACAGCAACAAACCTACCAACATAAGTCGTAAATTTTTTTTATATATATATTTAATTTATATAATTATTTTATGCAAAAATAAACAACTAAACTTGAAAATTAGGGCTTTTAGGGTTAGATGTGTTCCCTTACTTTGGAAAAATAAGAGAATATCTCTAACCACTTGCAAAATAAGACTTCCAAATTTCAAGCCAAGGTGTATAATATTTAAATAAATATAATTAAAATACTCTATAATTATTTAAAAATAAAATACATAGTAAATAATTTTTATTTTTAGTCCGTAATATTCTCCTCGGTTCACTGAGCTAAGAATATTTTTATTTTATTTTTATGATTTTTCTACACCAAGTTATGAGTTTTTAAGGGTTCAGTATTTAAATAAATTTGAAAATGCACATTCTCCTACTTATCCACGGGGTGCCATGCAATCCTACGATGGCTCCAAAGCTCCATGCGTCGCGCTCCTGTTAAACACTGCCTTTCGCGTCATCTGTCATGTGGCCCACACCTTATGAAAAGTTCTCTCGTTCTACACCTTCTCTACCATTTGATCAATACACGTGTGAATGGACGACATCCATTCTTCATCCTCATCTATTTAAATTGAGAACCGTTCACACTAAAATCCTAAGATCTTCCTTGTTACTCAACCAAATCACATGTGATTTATTCTTATAGCTTCATCTAGTCAAGGCAAACCTATTTATATAGTTACATACATATGAAACACAAGTTTACTTCATAATTGATGAAACCGAGAGCATTTTTTGAGATTTTGGATTATATCTTTGCTCAAGAGGTGAGGCCCCATTTGGGTATGTTCAGAGTTTCCTTATGCACCGGTGAACCTCCTCTAAGAGTTTATTTGAGCAGGGGTTGAAGATATGCAAGAGTTCAATTGAAGGGTGGTGCAGCCTTGGTCTATGAGTGGGTTAGAGAGCTTGATAGAGAGGGGTCTTGATGGGGAACTTCATCGTTTGGTTAGAGGATAGTTTTGGAAGTATTAATTGAAAGTTTTAGGGAGATTGTTGGAATGACCTAAAAGGCCTTAAATTTGGGGGATTAAGTTGAGCTTGGAAAATGGATTTCAGTGGCTGAAAGTGGTGGGATTGAACTAAGGAAGACTGGAGGAAGCTCTGTGAACAATTTGGAATGCTCTCCCTAAGAAATTGGTAGCACTCTCTCCATGGTCGTGAGAGGGGTGGTTTAAATAGAGAAGGAATTAGCACTGAATTGTCCAAGCTAGGGGGTGCAAAAAGAAACTTAAGCGGAGGGCTGAACGACACAATTCACCAATAGAAATGAGCCACAGTAGATGGATAGGAATTTGGGTTTGAGCCAAGGAGAGGCTTCTCAGTTTTGGGTTTTCTAGCCACTAGGCTGACCAACCAGGCATGGGGAAGTGGCTAGCAAGGTCAGGGGAGCTAGTAGAGAGTTTAATTATGATTAGGATGAAGGTTTAATCAAGTGAGGGTAAGCTTAGGTCATTTGACAAAAAATGGGAAGGAATCACCCAAATCATGGGACCCTTGGTCCATGTCACCTCTAAGGAAATCTAAGAGGATCTAGAGTGGTTATTGAGGTCCAAATGTTAGTTATGTTGGTCCAAGTTAGGCTAGATTAAGTGGCTCTAAGTGGGCTTAGGGTTTGGGTTCAAAATCTAGGATTTAGCTTGAACTTGGGTTTGGACTAGGCTAGATCTTGGGTCTAGGTGAATTGAAGAATCAATTTGATGTAGGGTATTATCACAAGGCATTTGGAAATTAGTTGCATGAAAACTGAGATGTTATAGGGTTCAATTTGGTGGAATTTGAAGTTCTGAGCAAAATAGGGGATTTTGGTTTGAATTGAATTTGGGCTAGTCTTATTTTTGGGTTTAGGCCAATTGATGGCTCAATTTGGTCTAGAGGAATCTTATGAAGAGTTTGAAAAGTAAATTTGGTTAAATTGAATGGGTTAGAGAGTTCAATTTGGTGGCATTTTGGCTTAGGGTCAATTTGGGGCATTTGGACTAAACTTGAAAATTGGGTTTGAAATTGGATTCAATTGGCCTAGAATTTGGTTTCAATTGAGTTTAGACATGATAGAATTTGATGTGGATTTAAAATTGGGAAATTTTAAAATCAATTTGATGGAAATTGGGGGTTATTTGAAAACATTAGGCATTTAGGGGTAAAATTGGGTTTTTTTTGTCAAAAGTGGTCATTTTGGTCAAATTGGGCCCAATGTGTGGCTAGGATTGGTTTTGGGGATGTTTGGAATGATTTGGGAGGTTTTGGGAATTTTTGGGTCATGAGGCACATTTTGGTATACTTGGTGAAGTTTGGGTGCAAAAGGCCAAAATTCAGTATTTTGGAAAAATTGGGGTTAATTGAGGATGCTAATCATAAAATTTTCCATACGGTGCTATGAGACCAAGGGAGATTCCATTTTGGAACCTCCATGTGTTGGTCGTAGCCAAACCCTAGCCTAAGGCTAAGGGTTTGGGGGCCTACCCACATGAGTCTTCAAAAGAGCGTGGAACCACACTAAGCATGTTTGGTTTAGGCTTTTAGGTTGTGAGTGAAAGTGAGGGGTTCAAGTGTGTGTGTAGAAGACTGACCAAAATTATACCACCCAGAGCTAACCCTAAGGCCAGACAGTCGTATGGGGATTCCTCCTGAGCTCCCCTATGTTTGGCTCCATCCTACTAAGTGCTAGAGGTTAGAAACAACATGTGGAACTCTAAGAAGTGCAAATAGATGTTTAGAATTTCTAGGGGTAGGTTTCCATTACAAGTCCTATAGGATAGTCAACAGGAAAGTCCTATGGCTATATCCTAGGCTTCTAAGGAAGAAAGACTAGAATTCAAAAAAAGGTGAGGTCAACACGTTGATAGTAATACCCAAAATCTTTCATATAACAAGATGGTATCATGTCGATTCAATGAAAAAAAGTGAAAATACTCTAGGCTCTATAACCATCTTACTAAAGATTAGAGACTTCTAGGCTAAAGCAAAGATCCATATCATTGATTCAAAGATATTTTTCATTGCATTGTTGGGGAGAACTAGGCCTCGTGAGCATTGGATGGTACATTCTTCGCTTCAAAAATGCATAAAAAATTAGAGAGATGGTGCAGAATACTACTTTAAGGGCAACTTACATCCATTCTCAATTCTTGAAGTTGAAATCTATGAAGATGCAAAACACTATTATGTCAAAGAAAAAGATCAAAAAGTTGTCATAAAAGAAAAGAAAAAAAAAGGCATATGACCCTAAAGAGGAGGCTAAAAAAGATATGATAATAAAATAAAATAAAGAAGAGAAACAAAATATTAAAAAAATATGAAATGATAAAGGAAAACGATGAAGAAGGTGGTGAAAAAAAGAAGATACATCATTTGATGAAGACCTTAACCTCATATAATATTCTTGCATTCATACACCTCTATAAGCTTATTAGTATGTTATAGAACCAATAAGAGCAACAGAGTAATTCTAAAGAAAGACCAAATAACAATGACAAGATTTACTTAACCAACTTGAAGAATGAAACACCTGTAGTGCATATTGACTTTGAGTCCAATTCTAATGTTGAGTCATACACTAAAGGTTGGTCAATTGCTCCTATAAAAACAAAAATGCTATGAAATGTTTTTTGTTGATGAAGAAAACAACAAAGAAGGAAACACAGTTACTTCAAAGAAAGAAAAATCTGAATCATCCATGTGTGAGAAGATTAGTACCATGTTAACACTTTACCTCTAATCCCCACTATCTCCCGATGCTGTAGCTAGGTTGGAAGTTTAGGTATCACCAAAATTGAGTGGTTATCATAGTCAAAAGTTATATAGAAGTTTGTCATCTTTAAGCATTGAAAAAGATGTAGAATGTTAAAATGAAATCTTAAATGAATTAATATTACTCCCTTTTTACTCACCTTGTATTACTAACTTAGCAAAAAAGGGGCTAATATCTCATATATGGTCCCAAAAAAAATTACACCACGTTAATAACCTCTGGAATCCTAAATGCAAAGGAGTAAAATCAAAAGCTGGTGTGTGATTTGCTACTGTTGGACCCATGGATGATAAAGAATATTGCACGATCATTTAGCTCTCTAGAACATGATGTGGCCTTTTCAAAGAAAAATCTTCTTAATGTCACTCATATCTATTTAGAATGCTCAAAAGATCCATATAACATCTTACATTGGGATATATGATCCCAAAAATATGTGTGTGCTATGTATGTAATTACTTCAATTTCAATTCCAGACAACGATGCAAAAAACTTGACTCCCATTACCCTTATGTGCTTGCACTTTTAATTCCTGACTGAGTGCTATTTAGGAAATAATTCTCTTTTTTCTTCACAATTCAAATTTACATTCTAGGGATACTGCCCAAATGTACGTATTGTTCAAGTAATTTAGAGCTTTCTTTCAAAAACTTTAGTAAATTTCTAGTCTACAATAACTCATCTTAGCCTAAAATTTCTGAAAAGTTTAATTTTCCAAAATTCAGTACTTTACTCTAAAATTAAATTTAACTAAATTAAATAAAAACCTAATCTACAGAGGTTGGTTAAATTTTGGTAAGTTCATATTTTATCAAAATCCCTTCCCTCTTGCAATGAAGATAATGGTATAACCAATAGAAGAATCTATAGAATTACGTAATAACTTTTGTGCAAATAAGGAACATATGTCTACCTACCCTCTTCTGAGTTTATACATAAGTTTAGTATTCTATTAGGTTTACACAACTAGCAGAGATGCAGAGGTGATTAAAAAGTCATACAACTCATGGTAAGGAACCCATTCACTTACATTAATTATCACATAGAAGCTCCTAATAGAAGCAGATCATGAAGTATATTTTCTTTAAAAGTTGCATTGCCACATGACTACTTCATCATTGCTAACTGGACAATGTGAGTGCACTCAAGTTGTGAAATTATCTCTCTGTCGAGTCTTAGTATAAACTTACAATAGATTTTAACATAACATTATTGACCTCTTTTTTGAAGAAATCAAATTCTTCTCTTTAGGAACCTAGAATCTAGCCTTAGGATTTTGTTATGGACTATCTTAGAGGACTAGTGAGTGGATCCATAACCCACATAGAAATTCCAAAAAATTCTTGACTCATCTAGTGAAGTCCCTCCTAAGTGGTCACAAGGCCCCAAATATCATTTAGAATGGCTAAGACCAACACATGAATACTCAAGTATGATTTCCTGTAGGTTTAATCATGCCCACCCTGGGTCATATACACCAAATGTGGCACTCATGGAACCATCCATGAGCATCATATGGGTCATATACACCAAATGTGGCAAAAGGAGGCCTTCCTTTCACCTTCCACCAAAGTGGCATAACAAAAAACCTAACCCCATAAAATTCATATTCCCCAAGCCAAATCAACCACCCAAGCCCCTAAAAGTTGACCCAACAACTCTAGCCATCTTGAACTTGATCCCAAGCCATTTCCATGGGGTTGAACCCATGGTTAGCCCAACCTAACCCGTACCCATTTCCCATTTTGTAGAAAATGCAATTACCCATGCTTGGACCAACTTGAATTTACATCTCCCTAATTTTGACCTCTTATAGCGTGGAGGTGACCTTGCCTGGTTGGTCAGCCACCTTAGCTGCCATAAAACACCATGCTCTAGGAGACCCCCATGGAAAAAACTTTAAATTGGAACTCCTTGAACTGACTCAATCCAAATGATCACATGACCTCTTCTTCCCTCCACCTAAGCAAGCCTTTCCACCCACTAGCTAGCTCAATTGAGCCCTCCTTCCTCCTCTATAAATAATCCACCACCTCATAACCAAAGGAGAGAAGTGCACAAACCTCAAGAAAACTCTGCCAAAATCATTCCAAACCCTAATTCTAGTGTCCCTAAGCTCATTCCAATCATTTTAGCCCTTCATCCCCACTGCACAGGCCTAATTTTGATATCAAAATCCATAACATTTCATGGATATACCGCAAAGTCCATCAAAATTCCAAATTGAGCCATCCTTAAGCATCACCAGAGCTTAAGGAAACTTCCCCATAAAATCAGCTCTTCCTGAGCACCCTAACCAAGTCATAGACCAAGCTCAAGCCACTTCTTAATTAAAATCATACTTAGACCCAACAACAGCTCAAATCGACAATTAAAGGAGGTTCGTATGACCAAGTCGAGGCTTAAGAATCAACTTAGATGAGTGATGCATAAAAAATATATGCATTTTTAGACCTATATTTTATACTAATTTTTGGTGGTATTGTAATTTAAAGGAAGGTAATTTTCATGTTTTGTTATAGGCTGATGGTTTTTAGCATTAAAGCAAAAGAGAAGAAAAAAGAATGGAATTTGGAGTCAAAATGGCATTTTGGAAAAAAAATACTCAGCTTCAACGGTGACAACATAAACCAGGAGTCCAGAACATCATGAGCGTTGACGACGCCGGACTAGGCGCCAACGACACCATTTGACAGAGATCAAAAGAATTAATTTGGGCCACTAGCGCTGACGGAGCCATCGTGGGCGCTGACGGCGCCAATGTTGGTGCTGGGCAAAATTCTAAAATATTCGATGAATTTGGACGCTTTTTGAAGAGTTATTGAGCACACCTCTTGGAATACCGACATTATGCTTTATTTAGAGCAAAAATTGATCAGTAAAAGGGCGAGGGTAGTGTGTAATTGAGTTTACTTGAATGTTCTATTCTTTAGTGTGGTGAGTTTAAGTGTGATTTTCTCCTAAGAGTTGTTAAGAGAGGGAGAGAAGTGAGAAATTTCTTTTTCCATACATCTTTAAAGAGAAAATCAAGAGTTTTGTAAAGAGAGGAGTCCAAGAAAGGCTACGAAGGATTTGCTTTGAGTAAGAGTTACAGATAAGTGTTGTTTTTGTATTATTGTTGTATAAACTTTAGTTTATTTAAAAAATTTGTACTTTATTGTATCTTTCTCATGAGGTTTGAGTAGTTTTATTTATCTTTCTCCCTACTTTGAGATATGGTGAAATAAATAGATAATTTGGATGCGCCAATTGTAAAATATAAAATAAATTATAATGATTTTTCACTCAATTTTTAATTTACTTTTTGATTTGGAAATATTAACATATGTTTTGAATTGAAATATTAACATCTGTTGTGAAACCTAATATCTGGGAAATGGAGTATGAGTTTTGCAACAAAGTGAGAATCACATTTGATTTCATGAAGGAGTGTTTGGTTCATGGAATTGGGTCCAAATAAATAGGGAAATATATATTATTGAGCGAAGAAGTTGAGATTTAAGGGTGAGAGACTAAAACCCCCAATTTGGTCTTAGTGATTAAGAACTAAAGTGAGAGTTAGTCTTCAGGGGAAGGGAAGTGAGAGCCAGTATCCTCGCAGTCTAACCATGGATTTAGAGACTAAACCTAAGATTAGCCAGTGATTCTCTATAACACTTGACTAAGGGTAGGGAATTAAAATTTCTCATATTTGGCACAATAAAAATTCAAATCATTTATCTCTCTCATTTAACCAAAAACTCATTAAAGTGGGAAAGATGCTTTCTCATATTTGATAACTTCATCATAGAAATATAGTTTGGTAGTTATAGTTTAACTTTACTTTATAGTCTTGCTAGTAGTTAATAATTTAGTTATGATTATCATAAACATTTGTAATTAGTGTAATAGACTTTCTTTATTGTTGTGAATTTCCTAGCTTAAATTACCATTTCAAATTTAAACCTTTCTTGTGGGATCGTTATTTGGGGCTTAAACAGAAAGTCTTGTATTACTTGATAACGATACGTATACTTGCGTAGAATGCCAGCATAAATTGCTTCAATTTCTTTTTTATAAATATCGACCCAAGTTTTTTTGGCATCGCTGCAAAGCGGAGTTAAGTTTATTAATTTTACCCAACTATATTTTTCGGGATCAAGTCTTTGACGCCGTTGTTGGGGAAGTTAACGATAAATTAAATAGATTTGGTAAATTAGGAAATTTAGTGATAAATATAAAATAAAAAAATAAAAAAATAAAACATAAAAAATCATTTAAGAGATTTTTAAGAATTTTTTTTCTTTTTATATTTGTTTATGCGTAGTATTGGATTTGAAGGTTTATTACCGTACGATTCAGACATATACCATACTATTAGAAAAATTTGAAAATAACAAAAAGAAATTAGAAATTTAAAGAAAATGGAAAATAACTTAGATAATCAAGTAAATGAAAATCGACAAATACCTTTAAAAGATTATGCTAATCCTACAATATGAACTTCACTTAACTATTCAAAATCCTGATGTTGCTAGTAATGTATTTGAGCTTAAACCTGTTATTATCTAAATGGTACAAAATAATTAGTTTGGAGGAACACCTACTGAAGATCCTAACTTACATCTTGCTAGTTTTCTTTAAATTTGTGCTACATTTAAGAATGATAGAGTGTCTAATGATTCTCTCAGGCTTAGACTTTTTCCTTTTTCATTAAGGGATAAAGCTAATGCTTGGTTAAGTTCATTAACACCTAGATCTATCAGAACTTGGGGAGAATTATCAGAAAATGTTTTGGCTAAATATTTTCCACCCTTAAAAATTGCTAAGCTTAGAAATGATATTACATCTTTTTGTCAGTTCGAAGGTGAATCGATATATGAAACCTAGGAAATATTTAAAGATCTCCTTAGGAGATGTCCACACCATGCTTCGCCAAATTGGTTAATAGTTCAAACCTTTTATAATTGATTAGTAGGATCACTTAGATCTATTATAGATGCTACTATAGGTGGATCATTAATGTCAAAACCTTTTGGTGAAGTATATTCTTTAATAGAAGAAATGGGTACTAATAATTTTCAATGGCCCTCTGAACGGGTAAATCCAAAGAGAGTAGATAGTATTCATGATTCTGATGCAATGTCTATTTTAGCATCTCAAATGATCGTTATATCAAAGAAGATTGATCAAATTGGAGTGAACTATTCTTAAATACCACCAGTGTTAGAGGAAAATTCGCTAGAACAAATAATTGATACTCAATTGTCTTATGATACTATTAATGCTATAAATAATAGAAACAATAATCCCTATTCTAATTATTATAATCCTGGATGGAAAAATCACCCTAATTTTAGTTGTAATAATTATAACAATTCGGTGAACCCCTCAAAAAATTCAAATAACCAAGGGAATCCTAACTATAGACCTTATTATCCTTCTGAATTTAACAATAGCTCACAAGTTAAGGAGAAGAAGTTGACTATGGAAGAAGTAATGTTGAACATGGGAAATCAAATACAAAATGAAGGGGCTGCAATTAGTAATATTGAAAATCAATTAGGATATATTGCTACTGCACTTAGTAATAGACCTTCAGGAGTTCTTCCTAATACTGTTGAAGTTAATCCAAAAGATCAGAATAAGGAACAAATTAAAGCTATTCAATTACCAAGTGGAAAAGAAGTGGAAACAAGAATCCAAAGAGAAACTGAAGTTGCGGAGGAGAAGGTAGAAATTGAAAGCGATAATGATGAAAATAAACCAATATAAATTTCTTTAGAAAAACTGCCACCTCTGTTTCTTCAATAACTGAAGTAGAAGAATAAAGATATACAATTTACAAAATTTTTGGAAAATCTTAAGAAGTTAATGATAAATATTCCTTTCATTGAAGCTTTGGAACAAATGCCAAATTATGTAAGATTTATGAAGGATATACTAAATAAGAAAAGAAAGTTTATAGATAACGAGACCATTGCACTCAGTGAAGAGTGTAGCACAATTATTCAGAAAAAGCTTTCAAAAAAGTTAAAAGATCCTGGTAGTTTTACTATACCTAGTGCTATTAGTGAAAAGTTTTTTGGAAAAAATTTATGTGATCTAGGAGCTAGTATTAATATAATGCCTCTATCAATTTTTAGACGTTTAGATTTAGGAGAGATTTCCCCTACTACTGTAACTCTTCAGTTAGCGGATCGATCAATAACTTATTGTAAAGGAGTTATAAAAGATGTATTAGTGAAAGTGGATAAATTTATTTTCATGTAGACTTTATTGTATTAGATGTGGAGGAAGATAAAGAGATTCCTATTATTTTGGAGAGACCATTTCTTGCAACAGGGAGAGCTATGACGGATGTGCAAAAGGAGAATTAATAATGAGAGTCAATGATCAAGAAGTAACATTTAATATAGAAAAAGCTACAAAATATCCTATCATAGAAAAAGATAATGATTGTTTTAGAATGGAAGTTACTGATTATCTAAGTACAGAGCAATTTAAGGGAATGTTTGAAGAAAAATTAAGGTAAGAAGAGTTTTTTAAGAATGAGAATAAAATAAAAGAAGAGAAATTAAATTATGTTCAGGATAATTTTAAAACTTTAGACCTTTTTAGGAATGATAGTAAAAATCTTATTCCTTCAAGTATTAAACCACTTTAACTTAAATAAAAGTACTACCTGCCCATTAAAATACATGCTTTTAGGAGATTCATCTACATTGACTGTTATTATATCTTTTTATTTAACTAAAATTGAAAAAAAAATTTAGTAAAAATGTTGAAAAGATATAAGAAGGCTTTTGGATGAACTTTAACATAATTTAAAGGAATCAGTCCTTTAACTTATATGCATAGAATTCTATTAGATGAACAATACAAACCTAAAGCTAATCCTCAGAGGAGATTAAACCCAATAATGAAAGAAGTTGCTAAAAAAGAAATCTTGGAATGGTTAGTTGAATTATATATCCTATTTTAGATAGTGCTTGGGTAAGTCTGATTCACTGTGTTCTAAAGAAAGGGGGAGTGACAGTTGAAGTAAATGAGAAAAATGAATTAATTCAATAAGACAAGTTACTAGCTGGTGAATTTGTATAGACTATAGAAAATTAAATATGACCATGTTGACCTCACTTTTGGTTGAGGTCTAGAAACTTCTTTAGTAGCCTAGGTCTAGCCATAGGATTTTCCTACTGACTAGTCTTAGAAAACTAGAAAATGTACCCTCACCATTATAAACTCAAAACTCTTCTCTTTACTCAACTTGAAGTTCCACATATTGGTTCAAACCTCTAGCACTTAGTAGGTAAGATCATTATGAGAGAACTAAAGAAGAGTTCCTATAGGATTACTTGGCCTTAGGATTGACCCTGGGTGTTGATTTGGAGTTAAGGTATACAATACCCTCACATTACCATGACTAAGACCAATACATAAAGACCCAAAATTCCCCAAATCCATCTCAAATGTCTATCAATTTGATCTCAATTCCCATCCTAAACTCAAATTCACTTTTTATATGACCAAACTAAACCAAATCCAGGCTCAATTGGTCCATGATTTGAGCCCAATTTTGATTTGGGTCAAAATCCCAATTTTGACTATATGACTTAATCTCACCCAATTGAACCCATAGCCTAGTCAATTGGCCTCAATTAATATTACAAAATCTTTACAACATCCTTACACATCAAAATCAACCATCAATTGGTCTTGGTGAAGCCTCAAATCCATTTAATTTTGACCTAAATCCAAAATTCCCAAGATTAGCCCCAATATTGGCTAACACCCCTAATCTTAACAATTGAATGCCTTAAACCTCAAATTGGCATCCAATTATTGTTTAAAATCCTTTGTGAGGTCATTTGTTACCAAACACAACAATCAATTTGAGCTTAGTCCAAATCTAGCTCAAGTTTGACCCAAATTAGCNGAATTATATCCTCATCCTCAAAATCTAAATATTCTTCTTCAGTATTCTTTTCAAATGCACTCATAAAATATTCATTGCTTAAATAGTCGTTAATTTCCATTCTGAAGCATTCATCCTCTCTTCCTTTTTCTAGATATCTCATTAACTTTGCAATATTAAATGTGACCTCTTGATCTCTAATTCTCATCGTTAATTGTTCTTTCTGCACATCTATCAAAACTTTTCCAGTGGTAAGAAATGGTCTTCCTAAAATGATAGGAATTTCTTTATCTTCCTCCATATCTAACACAATAAAATCCACAGGAAAAATAAATTTATCAACCTTTACTTAAACCTCTTCTATAACTCCTTTAGGATAGGTAATCAAACGATCAACTAACTGAAAAGTTATAGTAGTAGGAGAAATTTCTCCTAAACCCAACCTTCTGAAAATTTATAGAGGCATAAGATTAATACTGACTCCCAAATCACATAAAGCTTTTCAAAAAAATCTTTCCCCAATAGCACAAGGAATAGTAAAACTACTAGGATCTTTATGTTTTTTAAGAAGCTTTTTCTGAATTATAGCGCTACACTCCTCATTAAGTGCAATAGTCTCATTATCTGTAAACTTCCTTTTTTGTTAAGTATATCCTTCATAAACTTTAAAAGGCTTGGGATTTGTTCCAGTGCTTCAACAAATGAAATGTTTATTATCAATTTCCTCAAAATTTCCAAAAGTTTATAAATTGGTTATCTTTGTTTTTCTTCTTAAATCCTTTAGGAAATGGGGACGGTGGTCTTTCTACAGTAATTTTCATTGGTTTGATAGGATATTTTGACTCAAAATGAAAATCTTCATTTGATTTTTCATTTTCCACCCCTTCTTTTGCAACTTCAACTTCAACTTCTTTTGAACATTTGTTTCCAATTATTTTCCACTTCTCAGTTGAACAGCCTTAATTTGCTCTTTGTTCTGATCTTTAGGATTAACTTCAACATTACTAGGCAAAGTTTCTAGAGGTCTATTGCTAAGTGCAGTAGCAATACATCCCAATTGATTTTTCATGTTTTTAATTGCAGCTCCTTGACTTTGTATTTGATTTACCATTTGCAATAATAATTCTTCCATTGACAAATTCTTCTCCTTACTCTGCAAATTGCTATTGAAACCTGGAGAGTAATAAGATTTGTAGTTCCAATTCCCTTGATTGTTAGAGTTTCCCAATGGGTTCGCAACATTATTTCCCCATTGCAGATTTACTGCATTAGAGTTATTGTTACTCCAACTGAAATTTGGGTGATTTTTCCAACCAGGATNGAATTTTGTCTAAATGAGTTAGGCATATTTTTAGTGAAGTTCCAAACACAGAAAAACTATCCATAAAGACTTCTATCCCTTTTTCAATTAAATCACCAAAAGTCGATATCATACATCTTTGAAATGTCACATGTGCATTATATAAACTAAAGAGAATTCATTGAAATGCAAAAGTACCATAAGGAATAGTAAAATTTATCTTCTCTTGATTCTCTGGAGCAATTAGTATTTGATGATAGCCAATATATCCATCTAAAAAGCAAAAATATTTGTGCCCTACTAGCCTATCCAACATCTGGTCCAAAAAGGGTAAATGAAAGTGATCTTTCCTTGTGGCCGTATTTAATTTTTGATAATCTATGTAGATTCACCATCCAATGACTTATCTTGTTGAAACTAATTCATTATTCTCATTTGTCACTACAGTCACACCTCCGTCTTAGGAATACAATGAATCAGACTCACCCAAGCACTGTCTGAAATATGATACATTATTCCCTCATTTAACCATTTTAAAATTTCTTTTTTAATAACTTCTTTCATCATCAGTTTAATCTCCCTTGAGGACCAGCTTTTGGTTTATGATGTTCTTCCAATAAATTTATGTGAATATAAACCAAAGGACTGATTCCTTTAATATCAGCTAATGTCCATCCAAAGGCTTTCTTATATCTTCTTAAAGTTTCCAACAATTTTTGCTCTTGTGCTTCAGTTAATTCTGAGGATACAATAACAGGTAATGTGGATAAATCTCCTAAAAAAATATTTTAATAGTGTAGAAAGTGTTTTCATTTCTAGTTCAGGAGATTTTCCAATCGATGAAATCAATTATTATTATTATCCATAGGGTCTAATAATTCAAATTATTCCTGAACATAATCCAATTCTTCATTACTCACTTCCATATATTCATTTTGAATTATATCATCATCCTCAAAATCTAAATATTCTTCTTCAGTATTCTTTTCAAATGCACTCAGAAAATATTCATTGCTTAAATAGTCGTTAATTTCCTTTCTGAAGCATTCATCCTCTCTTCCTTTTTCTAGATATCTCATTGACTTTGCAATATTAAATGTGACCTCTTGATCTCTAATTCTCATTGTTAATTGTTCTTTCTGCACATCCATCAAAACTTTTCCAGTGGTAAGAAATGGTCTTCCTAAAATGATAGGAATTTCTTTATCTTCCTCCATATCTAACACAATAAAATCCACAGGAAAAATAAATTTATCAACCTTTACTTAAACCTCTTCTATAAATCCCTTAGGATAGGTAATCAAACGATCAACTAATTGAAGAGTTACAGTAGTAGGAGAAATTTCTCCTAAACCCAACCTTCTGAAAATTTATAGAGGCATAAGATTAATACTGACTCCCAAATCACATAAAGCTTTTCAAAAAAATCTTTCCCCAATAGCACAAGGAATAGTAAAACTACTAGGATCTTTATGTTTTTTAAGAAGCTTTTTATGAATTATAGCGCTGCACTCCTCATTAAGTACAATAGTCTCATTATCTGTAAACTTCCTTTTTTGTTAAGGATATCCTTCATAAACTCTAAAAGGCTTGGGATTTGTTCCAGTGCTTCAACAAATGAAATGTTTATTATCAATTTCCTTAAAATTTCCAAAAGTTTATAAATTGGTTATCTTTTTTTTTCTTCTTAAATCCTTGAGGAAATGGGGACGTGGTCTTTCTACAGTAATTTTCATTGGTTTGATAGGATATTTTGACTCAAAATGAAAATCTTCATTTGATTTTTCATTTTCCACCCCTTCTTTTGCAACTTCAACTTCAACTTCTTTTGAACATTTGTTTCCAATTATTTTCCACTTCTCAGTTGAACAACCTTAATTTGCTCTTTGTTCTGATCTTTAGGATTAACTTCAATATTACTAGGCAAAGTTTCTAGAGGTCTATTGCTAAGTGCAGTAGCAATACATCCCAATTGATTTTTTATGTTTTTAATTGCAGCTCCTTGACTTTATATTTGACTTCCCATTTGCAATAATAATTCTTCCATTGACAAATTCTTCTCCTTAATCTGCAAATTGCTATTGAAACCTGGAGAGTAATAAGATTTGTAGTTCAAATTCCCTTGATTGTTAGAGTTTCCCAATGGGTTCGCAACATTATTTTCCCATTGCAGATTTACTGCATTAGAGTTATTGTTACTCCAACTGAAATTTGGGTGATTTTTCCAACCAGGATTATAATAATTAGAATAAGGATCATTAGATCGATTGTTTATTGCATTTAAAGTCTCATATGAAAATTGAGATTCTATCATTTGTCCGAATGAATTTTTCTCAAGTATTTGGGGTATCTGAGAATAATTCATTCCATATTGATCTATCTTCTTTGATGTTGCAACAATTTTAGCAGCCACCATTGATTGTGCATCAGAATCATGAATACTAGCTACTCTTTTTAGATTTACCCTTTTAGAGGGTCATTGAAAATTATTAGTAGCCATCTCTTCAATTAAAGAATACGTTTCATTAAATGGTTTTGACATTAATGATCCACCACCAACAGCATCAATTATTGATCTAAGAGATTCAACCAATCCATTATAAAAAGTTTGAATCGTTAACCAATCTGGCAACACATGGTGTGGACACTTTCAAAGGAGATCTTTAAATATTTCCCAAGCTTCATAAATTTATTCTTTTTTAAACTAAGAAAAAGAAGTAATATCATTTCTAAGCATAACAGATTTCGATGGTGGGAAATATTTAGATAAAAATTTTTGTGATAAGTCTCCCCAAGTTCTGATAGATCCAGATGCTAACGAGTTTAACCACATATTAGCTTTATCCCTTAGTGAAAAATGAATAAGTTTAAGTCTAACGACATCATTCGACACACCATCGTATTTAAATGTAGCACATAATTCTAGAAAACTAGCAAGATGTAAGTTAGGATCTACAGTCGATGTTCCCGTAAACTAATTGTTTTGAACCATTTGGATAATAATAGGTTTAAGCTCAAATGAATTGGCAGCTACAACAGAGTTTTGTATACTCAAATGAATTGCATCGACTATAGAATTAACATAATCTCTTAAAGGTCTTTGATGATGTTCATTTTTATTTCCAAAATTAATTAAGTTGAAGCCATTTTGTTCAAATTATCTCTCTTTTTATTATTTTCAAATTTTTTTTATTGTTCTTTCTAACTCCGAATCATAAGGTATTAAACTTACTGATCGTAAACTACTCATACACAAACATAATAAGAAATAAAAATAAGCAAACACACTAAAATATAAAAAAATTTAATTAAACTACAAATAGCTTTTCAGTTCAAACAAAATGTTCTCAATTATAAAGTAATTTACTGTTACTCCCCAGCAACGACATTAAAAACATGATGCAGGCAATTTTGTGTATGAGTAGTTTATATGCAGTTCAATCCCAAAAAAAATAAGTTCAGTTAAAATAATTTTATCTTTTAAAATCTTTAAGCTGTCATATTCATAATAATAACACAAGTATACGTATCGCTCAAGTAATAAAGGGCTTTAATGGAGTCATATCAATCCCATAGGGAGTTGGAAATTCTTATGATTCTAACGTCAAACACAATAGTCAAACTATAAAACTTAAGTAAGCAAAACAAATCTAAAGTAAATTTAATGTGCGCTAAATGAAATGCAATTAAAAGAACTAAGTTAACTTAATTAATTGCTAAACTTAAAAAGTAAACTTATAAAGACTAATCAAATTTTTGAAATGAAAAGTTCAAATTTAATAAAACATCCTTCCCCTTTACAATGAGTTTATGGGGTGTGAAGAAATTAAAATCATCTAAAATACATATAAAATTATATTGTGCCAAATTTGAGCAATCCTATTCTTTATCCTCTAAGAGTGAATAAAGAACATTGACTAATCCAGAGTTTGGTCTTTAAATTCATGGTTAGGTTGAGAGGTTACTGGTTGCCACTCTAGAGCTCTTACTTCTCCCTCACATGAGGGCTAACAATCTCTCTTTAGTTTCCAAGCAACTGGACCAACTTGAGGATTTTAATCTCTCACCTTAAAATCTCTAATTCTACGCCCATCAAAGTATATTTCCCTATTTATTTACAGGAAACCCCATGGATTACATTCTCACCCATGAAATTGAATACGACTGTTACCTTGTTGTAGAAAGCATAGCCCTTTTAGATCATATGTTTCTTAACAAATTTTAGTCATTCAATTGGCAAGATCAAATAATAAATGAAAATCAGAGTTTAAATCATCACAATTTATTGACATTTAAAACCTTACAAAACAAAAATAATTCTTCACAAAACCATATCTCATTGTAGGGAGAAGGATAAAGAAGACTACTCAGAATTCATGAGAAGGATACGACAAAACATGGATTTCATATAATAAAATAAGTTTACAAAACAAAGAAAGAAAAGAACCCTACTTGTCTCACACTCATTCCCAAGTAAATACCTAGAAGTTCTCTTTAAGCACTTTCTCTCTTTACAATCACACTCAATTCTCTCTTAGAAGTGTAATGAAGAAGAAATCTCTCACATTCCCTCTCCTCTTACAACCCTAAAAGAAAGTCCTCTCTTCTCTAAGACTTCTCTCTCACACCAAAACCTTCCTCTCAAACTCACACCCCCACTCTTATCTAGACTCCTCTCCTTTTTAATTATGGACAACCTTCTTTCAAAAGGAATTCAAAATTTCCTCCAATTTCCCCCCCAAAAGGTACATCTTTTAACACCAAGAGACAAGTCCCTTCATCCAAGAGACGTATCTCTTCATTAAAGAGCCTTTCTAAAGTGTTTAGATGCTTTGAATCACTTCATGGAACATTTGAATTGTTTGGAGCCTTAAAAAACCACTGAAAAATAGTCATGAATTGCCTTACTCCATCTTAATTCGTCTCTGGAGCTTCTGGTGTGTTAACCTCACTTTTGGTTGAGGTCTAGAAAACTTCTTTAGTAAGCCTAGGTCTAGCCATAAGACTTTCCTATTGACTAGTCTTAGAAATTTAGAAGAGGTACCCCACCATTAGAAATTCAAAACTATTCTTTTNAATTAGAAAAATAAACATAATTAAACTTATTTTAAACACCATAAGTCCAATTAAGACTAAAAATTTGGTTAAGTGTCCTTAATACACTAATTTGCCCCCTTTAGGGTCTTCACCAACATAATCTTCAAATTAAAAGACAACTGACATTCACCCTATTCTTAGGGATAACCAAGACATCAATATTCACTGAGCATCAGGATATTCAGGATGAATNCCAAACGGTCTTTTACACCAAATTCTATATTTAATTGGGCCAATTGACATGTCTAACCTAGTCCAAACACAAGATTTGGTCATGTGCACCTTTTTCGTACTTATGGCCAAATCCAAACCAATTGAGCTTGGTATGGTCACATGAGCCTTACCTTAACTCATCGGCAATTGACATGCCTAACCTAGTTCAAACACAAGATTTGGTCATGTGCACCTTCTTGGACTTACCAAACCAATTGTGCTTGGTATGGTCAAATGAGCCTTACCATAACTCATCATAGACTCTAGGGTTGAGTTTGAATCCAGCCACCAACCCATGGTTAAGCTTGATATTTATCTCATGGGTAAATTTTTTTTTAATTCTTAAAGGGATAAGGAGAGGGTTAAATTAAGGTACTTGTCATACCACATGTCCATACCCTATGGTGCCATTTTTATTGCTCAGTATAAGTTTTAACCATGATCCAACCCTTGGTTAGTCACTTTAACCCAAGATAAAGCCCAAAATCGTGAGCCCCCACATGGCCAATACCCAAATTCATCCAAGAGGCCACCTCAGCCCAAATTGAGTTTAGAGCTCCTCTACTTGACACCTAAGCAGTGGGGCTAACCCCTCAATTGGCCAGCCAAGCTTTCCCTTGGCCAATTTCTATAAAATCTACCCCCCACGGCCATGAATAGTGTGTGGTAAAAAAATTTCTCTAAGGCCTCCCAGACTCCTCAGAGAGCTTCTCTAAGAGTCCCTTAGCACATTACAATCCATTTCCCTCTCCCAATTCCACCATAAAAAATCCAATTTTGGGTTTGAACTCCTGCCCGAAACCAGGACAAACTTCAATCCCAACTTACACAGCACCAAACTTCAAATAAATTGGTCTTACACCTTCACAACAGTTAAAGAAGCCAAACCCCCATCAATTCCCTCTCTGAAATAGACTCTACCATAGCTCTCAACCAACACCCAAAAGCGGTTGTGGTCGAAATCATATATAGGCGTTACATCAGAGCCAAAGGCTTCATCCCTAAGCTCTTTGGGACCTAATGAAGGTGTGAAGAATCTCTGATTGAGGCTAAACCTCTCAGAGAAAAGGTATAACCTCACTTACTCTCCCGAACCTTCACGAGCTCTCCATTTATAATGGCTTAATTTCATAGTATGTTTACCATATGGATGTGTTCGTCTCTTCAAGACAAACAATTTAAAAAAATAATCATCAAAATCCATTAAGAAATGAGAGAGATATTAAGGTTTTAAAATGGACGGCTCTCGGTTAAGGCCATCGGGGACGATGAACGGATATCGTCCATTCTCGCGTGTATTGAATGGACGGCGGAGATCAAGCCGGATGATCATCCGGAACGATATGGCGGGCCGCGTGGCTGCTGAGTCAGAAGGCGACGTCGAATAGAAGTGCGCCGCGTGGCTTTTCGACGGATCCGATGATCCAGTCAGCTCGCGATTTGAATAAATAAATAGGGTATTTAATAAATTCAGAAAATAGCTCCTAAACTTAAAAAATCCATATCTTTGCATAGGAAATTCATAAAAATAAAATTAAAATACCCTCTTGCTCAGTGAACAGAGGAGAATCATGTGGAATTATTTTCACATTAACTTGATACATAAATTATTCTTAAAAAATGAATTAGGGTTAGGGATTTTTCAATTCTCCATTTATATTGGATTATCACCTTGACACCAAATTTTTATATGTTGTAGCCTCTGTCTAGGTGCACAATTTGAGTATTTTTCCAAAGACATAGGAGATCTCTAAACTGAGATCTTAATTTTTTAAGTTTTTATGCATTTTCTATTCAAATAATTATAAAAAATTGTATGTAGCTTAGAAAATTTTACAAAAATTCATGTAAGTTTCCTATGGCCAGAGTAGTCTTAGGAAATAATTGCATGATTTTTAAAAATCAAAAACATCATTGTTTGAAGCAAATACCAATTTGCTTAAAACATTTAAATTGGAGTACATAGAGATCAAAATCACTTGATTTTTGTTCTCCACTGTGACTCATGAGTCATAAAACTCACCATAAAAAATTCAAAGGATTTTGAGATCATTTGATATTTTTGATTGATTTTTAAAGATCATCATCAAATTTAACACTTAAATAATTTTTAAAAATAAAAATATAACTCCAAAAATTATGAAACTTAGTTTTTTAAGTTCTCTGATATCAGGGGGATTTAATAAAAATAAAAATATATTTAAAATAAAAACTTGATTTTTAGGTTATTTTTAATTATATTTAATAACTAAAAAATAATAAAAATAAATCATAAAATATTAAACTCATGGAAATGTTCCAAATTATTTCTTAAACACTTTGGAATCATTGGAATATTTTTCCAAGGTCTAAAAATAAAGATATCTATTTTTAAA
>JXCR01017594.1:65501-89215 GCA_002079205.1 Phalaenopsis hybrid cultivar
TACATCTACGACGCTCTAATCCTGTCAAAGGAGATGAGGGAAGCTCTGGTTACAGCTTTGCACGATCCAGAGATTTGCTTAGCTCAGCTGGCCAGCACATCCTCAGATGAAGTTTGCTCGTTGAGTCAGGGGTAACCTTTACAGATGATATGAAGTTTGCTCATTGAGAGAACAGTCAGGGGTAACCTTTACAGACAAAGACTTGCTGCTCGGTACCGCCGACCACAATCGTCCGCTTGGCGCATTGATCACAACAGACCACTCTACATCTCCGTCAACATCGGCAAATTTGTGCTGTCCAGAGTTAGATCACAACAGACCACTTTATATTTCTGTCAACATCGATAGATTTGTGTTATCCAGAGTTCTAATAGATCCTGGAGCATCTCTAAATTTGATGAGCCTAAGAACATTAGCATATTTGGATTTTGACATTCAGGAAATCATCCCCGATAAAATGATGTTAAGAGGATTCAACCNTATACTGGAAAGCTGCCAGAGGATAAGTTCGAGGCAAACCAGATTATAAAAAGAGCTTTGTCATATNCATGACAAAATTTTGTATTAGTTGAAAATTTGAAAATGAACTGAACCAAAACTGAAATAGATGCAATGTTGGCTTTGGCGCCAACAGCGCCAGCATGGGCGCCGACGGTGCCCATTTACAAAGCCATAGCACCGATGACGCCATCGGGGGTGCTAACAGCGCCCATTGTAGTTTTGGCAATTCATAAAGAGTTTGGCAGACTTTGGTAAGATTTCACTTCAAAATAACTGCCTAAAAGTCTTTTTAAAAGCATGAAAACCATTTTGGATGACCACAAACTTCTATATTTTAAAATCTATGGCTTCTAATTCCAGAAACACTTCAAGATATGGGGTTTTCAATAGAAGGAAGTTCATCAGCTTTGACGTACAGAGATTATACAAAAAGACATCACTAAGAAAAGACTTATCAATGAGAGAGGCTTAGTAAATCAAAGATTGAATAAAACAAGTTTGCAGATTGAGAAAATTATCGTACAGAGATGTTGAGAAGTTCTATGCTACATTACCGCTGCAGTAGTTGTTCCAGTGGTAAAAGAATTTTACGCTAACCTACATGGAATTAACCAAGGAGTTGTATTAATTTGAGGTAAGGGCATATCATTTACTCCATCGTGATTAACGATATGTTTATGATAGAAAGCGTGCCTATCTATCATTATACGAACTTTATAGCAACGAGGGATATGATGTATGATGTATACCAATTTCTGACGGATGAAAATGATAATTGGGAAATCAGAGATGAGGGGTATGTTAGTTTCTCTGTTTCACTGCTAAATCCTATATCTAAACATTAAAATTTCTTTAGCTGTGCAAAACTACTCCCTACAATGAAAATTAGTAGAGTTACAAAAGAAAGTGCAATTTTAAACTATTGCATTTANAACGGATGAAAATGATAATTGGGAAATCAGAGATGAGGGGTATGTTAGTTTCTCTGTTTCACTGCTAAATCCTATATCTAAACATTAAAATTTCTTTAGCTGTGCAAAACTACTCCCTACAATGAAAATTAGTAGAGTTACAAAAGAAAGTGCAATTTTAAACTATTGCATTTAAATGGGAAAGCCCATTGAAGTGGGATCAATTATTTTTAAATCTATTATGGGTATTATAATGAATGGTCCTGTATATGGACTTGGGCATCTATTTACGATCTTCTTACTTTGCAGTCAATCTCAAGTGCCATATGAAAGTTGGGAGAAAGTGTTATTACCATGGGGCCCATGGATCCTATTGATGGAAACTATACTGAGAATGGAAATGAAGCGTTGGATACTATGTTGGATCAAAAATCACATGCTTCTACACCCTTAATGCCCTATATAGTTGGAAGTTCAGTAGTTTTGGAGAAGAAAATGAAGAAAATAGAAAGAGAACTTCAGAGTATCATGAATGCAATAGGAAATCTTAATTACCTTTTTGATCACTTAGATTGGAGGATGAAGTAACAGTTTGATCATATAGGAATAATTGAAGCAGGTTTGGAGATGATGTTCAAGAAGAATTAATGGATCGATGAAAATTTGACTGATCAAATCTCGTACCTACCCTTCTATAATTTGCACAATCATTACCAGTCTATGGGAGATATTAGAAGAGGAGATAGTACTGAAGATGAAGAGGAGTCATTGAAGAAGTTGGACTTTCTAGTGTTTAAAATTAATTGTGCTTTTAATGTAAGTGTGTTAGATTTGCTTTGCTTTAAAACACTTATAGCTTTAATTATATGTATAGTTTAGTTTTTAGTGTTCTAGTGCTGAATTAGAGCGTGATTTGCTTAATGTATGTGTGAGTGTGATTAAAAATCTGTATTTGTAAAACTTTGGAATTTCATATATAAGACTTTGTTTTGTATTGTTTGTAAAAACATTTGTTTGTGGACCACTTAAGGATAATTATTTTAAAAAAAAAAAGAAAAAAGTAGACTAATTAGACTTTAAAGGGAATTTGAAATAACTGATGTGCAAAAATTAGGAAAATTTTATATTTTTGGGCACTGGCGCTGACGGCGCCCGAGACCCGGAAAACCCAAAATCCCTTTAATTTTGTGAATTACACAGTAAAAACACCATTTTTACCCTTTCGATCACCTTCAACCTTCGGTTTACACCACTAGGGCTTGCAAATGCTTGGATTTAAAGGGATTAGAAGACAAAAAGAGTTTGGATTTCATATTCTCTTGGTAAGGGCTACACTTTGAACTAAAATTTTTTTTTTTCCACTAAGGATTTCTCCTACATTGCTGAGATCCAAAATTTCAATTTTTTTAAGGAGATTTTGAGAAAATCCTTTGGTGAAGAAATCTTACTTAGTGGATTTAAGTTTAGAACGTTCCACATTTTGATTTTCAAAATTTTTGGAATTTATTTGGATTTTATTAATTTTTTTTATATTATAATGGCACCAATGATGAGGAAAGGAAAGTGGAAATTAGAATATGATGACCAAAAATTTGTGAACTACAAAGCTAGCATTCATTTCAATAGCTTACTGAATACAAAGAAAATAATTTTGGATCGAGCATCAAAAATCCCAGTGGTGAAGTCAAGAGATTAATTGTTGCTCGACAGTGGAAAAATTTCTGTTACTTTACTACCGAGACCATTATTGGTATAGTCATGGAGTAATCTAAATATTTAAATATGGTGTTGTGAACTATAATCTGTAGAGATGTTTTTCAATTGAAATTTATTTTAATACTGTTATTTGTTTTTAGTATTTTGTTGTATTTTAATTTTTAGCTAACTCTTTCTCAGCAAATATTTATGTATATATTATATGTTATTTAATGTTTTAAATTTTGCAATATTTCATAATAGCACCTGCAATATTTCAAAGTTAAGTATCAAATCAGAACCTTAAATAACTAAGCCTTTTCTTTATATATTAATAGTTTTCTTTCACCGTGTAATTTCAATTTTTCATGCTTAATCTCTTGAAAATTTAAGTTTGGGGGGGGGGGGGGGGGAGAAGAAATTTTTATTTTTTAAGAAAGAAACTTAATTTTATTTGTCCTCAATGAACTATATTTTAAAATTTTTAATTTAACCACACCTATGGTGGTAGAGAGCCTAACTTTTGGATAACTATATTTGTGTTTTTAAATATATAGTAAGCTTAAGTAAAAATTTTTAATAATAAAGGTTAATTCTAGAGATTAAGGTATTTGGTAGGAGATAATAAGACTATGTTTTTCCATTGTAAGTAAAGGAATTTGTAGTTTTAAAGTATTAAGAATTGTAGAGTTTCATGTAAAAAGAAAAGAATGAAAATTTAATAATAATCTTCAAAGCTAAAACAAATTTATAAAGTAAAGGAATGTCAAAAGTTTTTAACATTAAGAAGAGGATAGAGAAGTTCAAAATCATTAAAGGCTATCCAGATATAGTAATCCTCAGATTAAAAAAAAGGAAAAAAGATTGAAAAAAATCCTGAAAGAAAAGAAAAAGATGCGAGGAGAAGCTTGAGGAGGTGCCTAATCAAATATTGGCTTCACTTAAATTAACTTAAGGAAGAAGACTTGATTACATTTTCTAAACTTATATTTAAGTATTATCATATTTACTAATAAAGTTTTCATGAAGTTCTTCTTCATATGGATATTCTAAGTGGGTTTAATATGATAATTTGCAATTTTCCTTAAAAATAAGAGAAAATCAGAAATCTTAAACTTGATAGTTAAATAATCTTATACCTTTAGTATTAACTTGAGTCATTTAAAATTTTACTTAAGTGATGCTATTATATTTAGTAAACCAAAATATGGAAATCTAGAAGTTAAATTCTTCAATATAAATTCTTCAACAAAACGCTAGTGCAGATTTTGAAGAAAACACTGGATGAAAACAAAAGGGATTGACACAAAAAACTATTAGAAGCCTTGTGGGCCTACCGGATGACTTTCAGGACTCTCACTCAGTGTGCACCCTATATGCTCGTGTTCGTATCTGAGGCCGTGCTACCATTAGAAATTCAGACACCTTCTCTTAGAGTTGTTGTTGCCAACCAACTCACAACAGGAGAAAGTGCAAAACTCAGACTTGAAGACATGGAGAGTCTCGAGGGAAAATGACTAGAAGTACAAAAAGCCCATGACAAATTGGTCCGCCCAAGGACATTCAAAATTGGTGACCTCGTACTTGTGCTCAAAAGACCTATTCTTACACGCTGCAAAATAGATGAAAAATTTGAGCCAACTTGGGAGGGACTATTTGTCGTTGAAAAAGTTTACATAGGAGGAGCCTCCCATTTAGTGGACTTCCAAGGCAAAAGACCCATATTACCAATAAATGAACGATATCTGAAAACATATTACACAACCTGATGCCACTTGCCTTCGCTTACTTTGAAACTTTGAAACTTTGATTGTTTTGGGGTTATCTATGTGGCTAAATGTCTATGACCGGGTCCAAATTTTGTAATTAACATCAATATAATGAAAATTTTTAGTAAAAATTTTAAACTTAAAATTTTCTCACTTCCACTTTTAAACTTAATGTTCCACAAAAATTAAACAAAATTCATACATAAATAAACAATTCATTTCACTTAAATAAGTTTAAATTTACTTTGATAAATACTTTGTTTTATTCTTGTCCATGCCAAGTTTTGGCCCACTGATGTTTTTTGTGTCGTCTGCAGAAAAATGTTGGGACAGAGGCTGATCTTTGCTTTCAAGAATGGCTAGGCCTCACACTAAATGAGGAGATGGCACCACAGGGTGGTACCATAGAATTTAACATGGATTTTAACCAGATTGACATGGACTATGAAGGTCCTTTCTTGAATGTAGTCAGTTGCAGAGAGAAAGAGGGATTTCCTTCACTGTTGAGGGTGACCGCCAAAGATAATGCATCACACAAAGGCAAGAATGTGATAATAGAGTAAGATCCGATGGAAGGGCCCAACCGGCTACCCTCCATGGTAACTACACCAGCTGGAGGCTTAGTAGCCGCCAATAGAGAATGTCTGCCAAGTTCTTCGCCTCACAGGACGCAATGCAGGAATGCCAGCCGCAAAAAGCCGAGGACTTTTCTACAACAAGAACGCAAACGTCAGAGAGAGACGAACAACTTACTCACCCGTATTCCTGAGGGGCATGTTTATGATCCAGACCTGAAAGAAACTTCTGCCAGCCTACCCACCCCAGATGAAAGACCGGGGTTCGTCGCGTTAGATACACTTCAGCTTAAGATGTTTTATGTAGGGGTTTTCCGACATGCAATGTTGAAATATCAGCAAGGAAATCAGCCACAGGGGCGTTTGTAGAATGCCCGGATTGCAACGTTCTACATTTACAATGTTTTAGAACATTAGAAGAGTATACCTCTAGCACCAATGGGTCTCAGACTTCAGATTTTACGATGGATGAGCCATACGTCCCACTGAGGACAGATTAGTATGTACCATGGAGCCTAGGGTTGTACATCCAACTAGATGCCGAGTCTCATATTCCAGATCAGCTAGCGCTAATTTGGGTTCCCGCCAATGTTCAGAGGGAGGAACACCCGCGACAGCTACCAACTCTTAGTACGATGGAGTACTACAAAATAAGCAAAGTAAATAAAAAAGAATTTGAACTTTACGTAGAAGTCCAGGGGAAATTCATCAACATACTAGAGGGATTAGAACTGTATACCTGAGTCTTCTCAGAGACTGACGAACAAAGTATCCTTAACTGCATTTTTGACCTAAGGGACAAGGTCGAGTAGGTTTACTTATGGACATGACCTATTCTAAGCTAAGGAAATGGATGCAAGGAAAAGGGAGGATTACTATCCAGTATGACTGCTGCTACAACTTCATAAATGATAGACAAAGGAATCTGTCTGGGATCCTCAGCCACGATCAAGTAGATCCACTACCGCCAATGATAAAGTGGATGATCCAAAGAATTGTCAAATAGAGTATTTTGTCTGCTACTTAGATTCTAAATAGTTGTATTATCAACATCTATGATGAGGGTGATTGTATTCCTCCACACATTGATCACCATGACTTCATTAGGCCTTTTTGTAGGGTCTCATTCATGATTAAAAGTAACATCTTATTTGGAAAATAAATTGACATCATCGGCCCTGGTGAGTTCAGAGGCTCTATGGAGATTCCCCTACCAGTTGGCTCAGTGCTCGTTCTTAAAGGCAACGGTGCAGATGTCGCCAAACATTGCATTCCATGGGTACGACACCATAGGGTGTCAGTTACCTTCCATAGGATGGACGACCGCAAAATACCACATGGATTCCAGCCAAACCCAGAACTGGAAGAGCTACTGCTGTACGAGCTATGAGAGGGTTGTACCTCTAGTACATGCAAAGGGAAATCTTGTCCTGGAGCATGGCTTAGAAGGTCTGCTCGATCAGGAGCTCGTCATACCTGATATAGAGGGTCAGAGGGTTCACTTTTTTTTATATATAACAACATGATATGTATCTGATATATTCAGCCTGCAATGTATTCATGGCATGATATGTTCTGGATGTACTTCAACATGGACTATATATTGTACCCTTTTTAGGCGTTAGCCTATGTTTGATCTATGACATCTTTATTGGAGCAGATTAATGAAAATTTCTCTCAGAAATGCGTTGTTTTGTCAGTTGCCTTTTTGTACGATGGATGGAAGCCACGAACAATGCGTTGGTTCAGAATTTCAATGAACGAAGAATAAAACAACATACCTTTAACAATAATAAAATTTAAATAATTATATATATATANAATAAGAAAAAAAAATGAATCTAATGAGTGGATTCTCTCATTTTTGGAGTTTCTTACTCTTTATGTGCGCAACACAACCATCTTTGCCTGCATTAACTCTCTTTACATCCCCGCGGAATTTCACATTCTGCACAAAACCCCACAAAACTCTGCAAATCTTCTTCAACAAAACTAAACTTTTCACATGACACATTTCTGCAAATTCAACATCACAAACTCTCTACACTGTTATCATATGACTCTTGGGGTCAGTACCCAAATTTTGACTCCCCATATTCGAGGATCGGTGTGAGGTCCCCTTCAATGGCAGTTAAGGCTTTTGATTCCTTTAAATTTCAAATTTTCCTTCAATGGATTTTAAGGCTTATGATTCCTTCAAATTTCAAATTCTCCGAGGATCAGTGTGAGGCCCCCTTTAATGGATGTTAAGGCTTCCGATTCCTTTAAATTTCAAATTTTCTGAGGATCGGCGTGAGGCCGCCTTCAATGGATGTTAAGGCTTCCGATTCCTTCAAATTTAAAATTCTCTGAGGATCGATGTGAGACCCCTTTAATGGATGTTAAGGCTTTTGATTCCCTCAAATTTCAAATTCTCTGAGGATCGTTGTGAGGCCCCCTTCAATGGATGTTAAAGCTTCTAATTCCTTCAAATTTCAAATTCTCTTAGGATCGGTGTGAGGCCCCCTTCAATGGATGTTAAGGCTTTCAATTCCTTAAAATTTCAAATTCTCCAAGGATCGGTGTGAGGCCCCCTTTAATGGATGTTAAGGCTTCCAATTCCTTTAAATTTAAATTTTTGAAGGATCGGTGTGAGGCCCCCTGCAATGGATGTTAAGGCTTCCGATTTCTTCCTATATTCTATTCACATATTTCCCACAAATTCACATGTGTGAATCTACATATTTTCTGCATGACACACACATATTTTCTAGTCACCGTTTGGATTGGATGTGAGTCATAGTGCTTTCCTTCCTAACGTGACACGTATATTTTCTTCTTACCTCTTAAGTTGGATGTGAGTCCCGGTGCTTTCCTCCTCAATGTAGTAGATATTTTCTTTGTCATCGCTTGGGTTGGATGTGAGTCCCAGTGCTTTCCTTCCTAACATGACATATATATTCTCCCTGTCACATGTCAGTTTGGATATAACTCCCCAATGGTAACTCAAACCGGTACAATCCTCTCTTTTTGGGGACATATCCTTAACGGTCGCTGTCTTCTACACTGTTGTTACCCTTTGAAGCCGGATGTGAGCCTCTGTGCTTTTCATCTCGATTTGGTCCTCCCACACAATCCTATTCTCATATTTTGAAGTAAGTTTCAAGACCACCTTAAATGGATTATAGCATCAGATTCTTATGTCGGGATCGATACACAAATTTCAATTTCCACCTCAGGGTTAACACTTATATACTGACTCCCATCCTTTATAAATACCTGAAATTTCATAACTCATAATTCACACTACGATCCCAGCGAGAGACCCTACTCTTTGATTTCAATCAAACGATCACCTACAAAATCCCTAGTAGAAACAAATCACATACACTACTCTACACATACTTCTGGGTCTGTTGACTTAGGAATTTGTATTGGTTTTGTTGATCTCATCGGTTAACGCAAATACGCGCGGTGTGCTTGCCCAACACACCACACTTATTGCGGGTCCATTTTCTTACCTCACTTTTGGTTGAGGTTTAATTTTTCCTCTTTAGTAGCCTAAGGTCTAACCATAGGACTTTCCTATTGAGTACGCTAGAAAACTAGACAAGGAGCCCTCATCATCATAAATTACAAACTCTTCTCTACTCAACTTGAAGTTCCACATATTTATTCTAACCTCTAGCACTTAGTAGGTGGGGTCATTGTAGGGGAACTCAAGATGAGTCACCCTTAGGACTGCTGGACCTTAGGGTTGACCCTGGGTGTTGGTTTAGAGCCAAGGCATTCACTGGAACTCACTTGCACTCACAATCACTCACCACCCTAAACCTAGAATTTCTAGGTTTTGGTCCCTTGATACTTTGGGAGACTCCTGTAGGTGGTCCCCTAAACACACTAGCCCTATGCTAGGGTTTGGCTAAGACCACTTCATAGAGGACCCAAAATAAGGTTTCCATTGGTCCATGATTTATTGAGGGTAGTTTGCACTTCAACTCTACCAAGATACCCAACCTAGCCTTTTGCCCCTAAATTCCCCCAAATTACCTAGATACCATTGGGACCCCAAATTTGGTCAGAATTTCCAAATCTATCCAAAGTACCCAGCTTAGTTCAAAAAAATCATTTCAAACACCTTGAAAACACCCAAACTACCCAAAATCACCAAAATTAGCCAAACTACCAAAATACCTCTCCTTAGCCCAAAATTCTAAAAATTCCAAAAAAATCTCAAAAATTCCTAAAACCTCCCAAATATTGTCAATTTCATGTTTCTCAACTACCACATTACCCAGTTTTGCCAATTTGATCGTCTTTGACCAACACCCCCATATTTTACCCAAATTACCCCTAATGTCTATCCAATTGGTCTCAATTTACCCCAATTTCAATTCTAAACTCAAACTAACCCCTGATGTAACCAATTAATAGCAACTTTATATATGCTTAAAAATATAAGTATTTAATATTGCTGCTAGAAGATTTAATTCCTCAGCAACGACACCGAAAACTTAATAATGGTTATAGATTCGATAAAGATGTATATATTAAATAATCAATAATGGTAAAGTCTCACTTATCAACGCAAGTATACATATTGCTTAAGAAATATAGGGCTCTAATGGAGTCCTAGATATCGATCCCACAAGGAGGAATATTAGAACTACGAACTAAGATTTTAGAAAACCAAGACTTAATCACAATAATATAATTTAAATTGCTTATCTGTCACTAATAGGAAATTGAAATAAATATGCAATTTTAATAACTCTTAAATAACTAATTATACTAATAAAGTTTCTAATGTGATATTCAATATGAAAAAACATTCTTCTCCTTATCAAGAAATTATAGTGAATGGATAAAGTGAATCGGTTCAAATTGTATTGTGCAAAATAAGAGCATACTTATTCTTTACCCTTTGGTCCAGG
The DNA here is from genome assembly GCA_002079205.1 of Phalaenopsis hybrid cultivar. Lineage (NCBI taxonomy): Eukaryota > Viridiplantae > Streptophyta > Magnoliopsida > Asparagales > Orchidaceae > Phalaenopsis > Phalaenopsis hybrid cultivar. Next base: position 75,866 of record JXCR01017594.1, read on the forward strand.
CATAAAGAACATTGACTAATCCTATGCTTGGTTACTAAATTTGCGGCTAGGCTGGGAGGATACCGGTTCTCACTTCGGAGCTCCCAGGTTCCCCTTGCCTGAGGGCTAACATCTACACTTCAGCACCAAAATGATAGGACCGAATTGGGGATTTTAGTTTGTTACTCTAAAATCTCCAATTCTACGCTCGATTATTTTATTTCCCTATTTATTTGCACCCAACTTCCAAGGGCTTTGACCTCCCTGAATCTTGGATGTAATCTTCACTTTAATTATAAAACTCAACATATTTTAACAAATCAATTGGCTAGATTTAAATTAAATTAAGATCGAAGTGAAAAAATCATTACAACTTCTTTAACATTTTCAAGGCTCAACCAATTCAAATCACCATTTGAAAAATCTCAAGACAAGGAGAAAGACAGAGAAAACTACTCATGACTCATGAGGAAGACACAACAAAACTCGAAATTCATATATAAAAGCAAAGTCATACAAATTATAACAAGTAAATAACACTTATCTCTAACATCTCCCCAAGAAAACTCCTCGAAGTTCCTCTGAATCTCTTCCTTTCTTTACAACACACAGAAAAAACAGCAAGGAGGAAGAAATCTCTCAGTTTCCCTCCACTCTTACAATCTCTTGAAGAATTTATCACAATCTAACCCTAAAGTAAACTCTCCACACACTACTGACGCTCTTGGACGTTGTTCTAACCTTCCAACTCCTCGAACTCTCGAGCCTCCCTTCCGATTTTCAGCCAAAGTCTTCTTTTAAAGTTGTAGAAGATTTTTCCCAAGAGTTGCCTAAGCATCCCTCAAAAAATCATCCACATTCAATGCACCTTTGGAAATAACTGTCGATCTCGTCGTCGACGCCATTGGGCTCACCATCGGCGCCCTAGTTCAAATCTTCACATTTTGGTCCTTTTCGCTCCAAATTCGCTACTTTTTGCATCTTTTTGCTCCAATGACCATAATTCATCATACCTGCAACAAAACATCAAAAATATCATTCTATAAAGTGCAATATCATCAAAAACAATGTAAAATATGTATGAAAATCTCAACATATTTTCTTTTGGTTAAAATCCCCCAAACTTAACTATTACTTATTCTCAAGTAATTTTAGTAATATATAAAAGTTATGATCTATTGTAGTAAAGTTTTAATTCAGAAGTACTATAAGTTTGATTTAAGTAAATATCATAGTGAGATTTTTAGAAAAATTCAAGTAATTAAATTGACTCTGTAGCTACAAGATTATCTAGTCATCAAGTTTAAGACTTCTAGCCTTCTATTCATTTTAGGAATGACTGTATGTTGTAATATCAAGTCACTTTGAATATTTAAATGATAAGAACTTCATGAGAACACTACTAGTAAAAGATCTAATTCATAAATATAAGTTCAGGAATGTATTTAGGTTTTCCCTTTAAGTAGGTCCGGTGAAGCCAATTTTTGATTAGGCATCTCCTCAAGCTTCTCCTCACTTTCATATTTTTTTCTTTCTTTTTCTTTTCTCTTTTTCATTTAATTTATTTCAATCTTATATATTTTTCTTTTCTTTTCAGGGATTGTTGTCAATCCTTTCTTTTTTTCTTTTTCGAGTGAGGATTACTATATTTGGATAGCCTTTAATGATTTTGAACATCACATTTCTTTCCCTAAATTTGAAACTAACGCATTTCTTTACCTTATAAATATTTCATAGTTTTTACATCATTGAGCCCCAATCTTTTCTTCCAAAGCATTGCTTACCTCATAAATATTTCATAATTTTCACATCATTGAATCCCAATCTTTTCTTCTCAAATGTCTTACCTTATAAATATTTCATAGTTTTTACATCATTGAGCCCCAATCTTTTTTTCTCAAATGTCCCTAATTTTTTCTTCTCAACTAAATTTCCAGATTCTTAACACTTCAAAATATATTTTCCTTTATTTAAATAGTTAACTATAGTCTTATTCTCTTATACTAAATATCTTAATCTACAAAATTAATTTTCATTACAAAAATATTCCTTTAAATCTACCATAATATTTAAATATCTAAAAAATATAGTTAGCTGAATTAAATTCACTACATAAAACATATTAATAATTTTCGAAAATATTTAAATTGAGAAAATCTAATAGTTAATCTTTTTCTTCCCTCCCCCAAACTTAAATTTTTCAATATGGAATGATATAGGTGAAAAAAAAATTCTAAATATAAATCATACCTTAGTATTTTAGGCATTTTCATCATTCTGAAATTTTTGCAGTCCTTCTCAAAATTTCTACTTCACCTGGTCTGTGACATTAGGAGCTTTCTATACATATAAATCATTAGAGAATTTGCTGGGTAATGAAATTTTTAAATAAGTACAAACTAAACATTATAAAAATAAAATATTTTGCTAACACATCCATAATACTAAAAAAATAATTGCAATTAAACTGAAAAAAAAAATTAAATCACATTGCAAATTAACAAATTTTAATCATCACACCAACAGTTATAACAATAATTAAAATTATCTGATTACAACATAAAAATGAAAGTACAAACACACAAATATCTATTTCTATTACAAAAATTAAAGTAAAAGTACATCAATTACTATCAAATGTCAAAATCCCAAACTATGTCTTCGTCTGCTTGGTCAGCAGGTGGATTGGGCTGATACTGAGTATGTCGGGGGCATTTAGGAAAAGTAACATCAGACTCACCTCTATAGTGTCAGGCTTGAGCTTCGTAGTAAGCTATCTCAAAGTTCGAATGCCTCTGTAGGTACTCACTATCATAATCGTGTCTACGTTCTAAAACTTCAATCTTTTCATTTATTAACTCTAGACCCTTTCGCTGCAAGGTCAACTCATTCATTAAATCAGTCAGGGTAGGGGAACTAGAAGGTGGAAGGTCATAACTAGTAGAGAGAAAATCTCTACTAGTAGAAGATTCTTGACTCCTACTCCCAGTTCTCCATTTTTCATGAGATTCATATATCTTCAAATTAGCTTTACTAATGGGTTTCATAGGGAAAACCCATTCTTCATCTCCTCCAGCTTCCACTCTAGAAAGTTGGCAAAGTGCATAAATGAGGTCAGGATATCCTAGACCTCCACTTGTTTCACTCCTTGCGGTGCTCAATATATTCTTAAAAATGATTCTCCCCACATTTATAATTCTATTATTCTGAATACAAAAATTCAAAATAGCTCTATCTCTTGTTACCTCAATATGGTGATAGGTCGGTAATAGAGTAGAGGAAATAAAATAATGCCACGCTTTAGATGTGGCATTCAACATGGAAGCAGAAAAAATTACCTGTTCTTGTTGCTTTATCTTCCATGTTCCTTCCCCATTAGTGAGAAAGCTGATCACATCGTTCAGTGTGTCTTTCATTGTACTGAAGGTTTCATAATGGCAGTTATAGGAGTCTGGGACTTCATAAACGGAGTTAATGCAGGTGGTACTAAATTCAACAGAAAATCCATGCACTTGAACGATTCCATCCTCAAAATAGAACACGTTGGCATAATACTCTTTTACAATATTAACAACAGCCTTATTGGTGGTGTAACATAAGTTTTCCAACCTCCGCTCTTTAATAACTCGTTCAATTTATCCTCTCAGACTCTCAAAAACTTGATATTGTATACATTTCTTTACTTTAAATACTGAAGTAAACCTCGAGCCTTCGCATTGATGAAGCGAGATTTGTCAAACTCAAGTCGCCTCTTTTATCATGGAGTTATTTCAATCTAATAAAAATTCTAGAAAAATTCCAAAATATAATTCAAATATGCAAATAATGGCTTCCAAGAGTGATTCTAAGAGTTCAAAACTAAATTCTATGAATTTCTTCCCAATATTTTTTCCACATTCTCAATTTTTTTGGATCTTCTCAATGTGGAGGAAATTCATGGTGAAAATCAAATATTTTTAGTTTGGAGTGAAGCACTTACCAAGAGATGATCAAATACGATGTCTAAATGCCTTGAAATCACCCCTAAATCCAAGATCTCTCAAGCCATAGGTCAAAATTTTCATTTTTTAGAGGAAGGGGATGATGAATAGCGGCGGTTAACTGGTCAAAATCATGGTTAAAGGTGTTTTTTTGGGATCTCGCTGTTAGTGGGGTCTTCGACACCGTCAACGAGCTCTATTGGATTAATATCCTAAGTCTCAGGAAAAGTCCGACATTAGCGGCCTCGAGGGCGCCGTCGGTGAGCTCTATTGAATTGGTTCAATTTCTGTATTTTTGTGATTTCGATCAGTTTCAAGCCTCAACGACATCCTTCAATCATTATTGACATAATTTTAAGTGATTAAATGATGTACTGTCACAAATTAACTTTCACAACCCAAAATATCACAATTATATATAAAATCCAAGGGTTACAATACACATTACACGACATACCAAAGTTTGGTATTTTCTCAACCTTAATACATCAATTCAGAGTCGCAATCCAAGCCAAAACAATCAAAATGCTGAAAACAAGCATCTTATGCTTAGTCACAACTATACAGAGATTTAAAAGAAAAATTCTAAAGCAAAGCAAACATAAAGTTCAAATCAAGTTACACATATGGACATACAAGTAGCAAGGTAAATATACTATTCTTCAGATTTAGTGTTAAATTTTCCTCTGAGATCACTCATTGATTGCACATGAACGAAGAGGTTATAGAAGGGTTAGTATGGAAATTTTTCAATAGATTCCTCTTCTATCAATTTCATTCTTCTCATCAATCGTATTAAACTATCTTCGATATGTACAGAGTGAGCAAATTTTTCTTTCATCCTCCAGTCTAGATGATCGAAGAAATCAGAGATATTGTTAATTGCATTCATAACATTTTGTACCTCCTTCTCAAATTTCTTGATTTTGCATAGGATCACTAGTGTTTTGACCAAAACTAAAGGTTGAATAGGCAGTGAATTCTGAGACGATTGATCTAACTTAATAGTCATATCATTTTCATCTTCATTGGCTGGGAATCTCTCAGTAGGGTCCAAGGGCTTCCAAGTTAGAAGTACCTTTTCTTAGAAGTACCTTTTCCTAGTTTTCATAAGATAATTGGAACTGACTGCAAAGTAAGAAAATTATGGAAGGATGTCTGAGCCCATAAGTTGATCCATGAACGATTAGGCCCAAAACAGACTTCACAATTATCGATCCAATATCGATCGGTAGTCCCATTTGGATGCAGTAATTCAGAATAGCACTCTCCTTAGAAACTTTACCGATCCTCATCGTCAGTAACATTTTTGCAGAAATGAAGAAGTTCTAGTGTTTAGAAACGGAGTTTAGAAGTGTCACGAAAAAACTAAAATACTCGTTTTCTCTCATTTCCCAGTCTTCAGTTTCATCCGTTAAATATTGGTATATCTCATTCATGAGGTTTCTTGTCGGGATGAAGTTGGAATAATGGAAGACAAGAACGTTTCGATCATATATAACTCATTGATCCATGCAGGAGTAGAAGTTATCCATTTACTTCACACATAGATGACTCCCTGGTTTATTCCATGCAAATTAGCATAAAATTCCTTCACCACTGGAACAACAACGACGGCTGTAGTGTAGCACAACACTTCCCATCTTTGTCGCACAATCATCTCTTCAATTACCGTCGAAGGATTATTAATTCCCCAATTTATGAATCTTCGCTCATTGATTAATCTTTTCTTTGTTAGTACCTTGTTGAAGATTCACTGAGCTTCGACACTAATGAACTTTCTCCCATTGAAAACTCGTATTCCATGATTTTCAGGAGAATTAGACACCATATGGATGAATTTGGTGGAGTTTCACTTTGTTTTTGGGAAAATATGAACTTAGGAATCAAATTTTGAAGTTTAAAAGGAGTAACTCCTGCTTAAAATTGCCAAACATTGTCCATTCAAACTCCAAAAACCGTCATCCCACCTGTCTCTTCGTTGGTGGCTTCGAGGGCATCATCAGCGAGCCTTTAGAATTTAATTGCTTGGACTCTCAGGAAAAACCCGTCGTCCGCCGCAGGTGTTCAAGGTAAAAATTGCACGGTTTTGCTCTAGTCAGAATGCAGTCCAATTTTTCTCTATGGATCTAATTTTTATGAACATTCAAGGGTAAATATGAGTAGTAGAGTTCAATACTACCACAAACTAATGATAATTTCAAATAAAACTATTATAATCACGATAAAAATAAAGATAATTATGGGTTGCCTCCCATAAAGTGCTTGGTTTAACGTCATCAGCCCGACCTATTCAGGGATTATTCAGGTTGACTGATCATTAAAACCTCTTTAAAATTAAGTCTTTTACCCTTAAAATATGGTTTTAATCTGTGTCCATTTACTTTAAATCTATTTCCAATCTTTTTATCTTCAATTTCAGCAGCTCCGTAAGTATAAACTTGAGTCAATGTAAAGGATCCTAACCAATGAGACTTCAATTTCCCAGGGAATAACTTTAGCCTTATATTGTAAAGCAAAACTTCTTGTCCTGGTTCAAAGTTCTTCTGGTTAATCTTTTGATCATGTCATAACTTTAGTCTCTTCTTATAAATTCTATCATTATCATAAGATTCATTTCTTAATTCTTCCAATTCATTCAATTATAACAATCTCTTCTTACCAGCATCTTTCNAATTCTATGAATAATTTTAAAATTTTCTGCCAATTTCTGCATGTATTTATTCCTAAAATGGGTTCCTCCGTCAGCGATAATCATTCTCGGCATTTTGTATCTAGTGAAAATATTTTTCATTAAAAACCTTGAAATATTTTTAGCATCACAGCGACGTAAAGCTTGTGCTTCAATCCACTTAAAAATGTAGTCTACTGCAATTAATATATATAAGTTACTAAATGATTGAATAAATGATCTCATGAAATCTAATCCCCAAACATCAAAGATCTCAACTTCTAACATGAAATTCAGAGGCATTTCATTTCATCTAGATATATTGCCTACTCGCTAACATCGATCACAAGTTTTTATGTATCTATAAACATGTCTAAAGAGAGTAGGCCATTAGAATCTAGTTTATAAAATTTTATAAGAAGTTTTATCAATCCCAAAATATCCTCCAAATTCAGAATCATGATATTTCTGAATGATTAGATCAGTTTCTTCATAAGGTACACATCTCCTCATAATAGGAGCTCACATTTTTTATATAAATTAGGCTCATCCCAAAAATATGCTTTCGCATCATGAATGAATTTTCTTTGTTGTTGTAGTGTCTGCATTGTAAAATATCACTTACAATATAATTAACAATATCAACATACCATGATATTTTACACTAATTAATATTATAAAGTTGTTCATCAGGGAAACTTTCTCTAATTTCATTGTCGGTATCAGATAATTCATGATTTTCTAATCTTGACAAATGATCAGCAACTTGATTATCGGTTCCCTTTCTATCAATAATCATAAGATCAAATTCTTACATCAAAAGTATCCATCTAATTAACCATGGTTTGGCATCCTTCTTTTGCATTAGATATTTAATAGCAGAGTGATCAGTGTGCACAACACATTTCTAATTAAATAAGATCTAAATTTTTTAAAGCATACAAAATGGCCAATAACTTTTTTTCAGTAACAGTATAGTTAATTTGATCATCATTAAGAGTTTTACTAGCGTAGTATATAACTTTAAAAATCTTTTCATACCTTTATCCACCACAGCTCCAATAGCATAATCACTAGCATCACACATCAGTTCAAATGGTTTCTCCCAGTTAGAAGCTCCAGAGTAGTATATAACTTTAAAAATCTTTTCATACCTTTGTCCAAGGACAGCTCCAATAGCATAATATAGCATCTTACATCAGTTCAAATGGTTTCTCCCAGTTAGGTGAAACTATAATAGGGCTTGTGATTAATTTTGACTTTAAAAATCTTTTCATACCTTTGTCTAAGAACAGCTCCAATAGCATAATCACTAGCATCATACATCAGTTCATATGGTTTCTCCCAGTTAGGTGAAACTATAATAGCGGCTGTGATTAATTTTTTCTTTAATGACTCAAAGGCATTTAAACAGCTTTCAATGAATTCAAATTTCTTGTCATTTTCTAAAAGTTGGCATATAAGTTTAGTAATTTTTGAAAAATCTTTAATAAAATTCCTGTAAAAACCAACATGTCCAAGAAAACTCCTAACCTCTCTTACATTAGTAGGGGTGTTAGTTTAGATATAACTTGAATTTTTTTAGGGTCTGCTTCCATAACATTTTTTGAAATTTTATGTCCTAACCCAATTCCTTGTGCAACCATAATTTGACATTTCTCTCAATTTAGAACTAAATTAGTTCTTTCGCAAAACTCCAAACCTTTTTCAAGATAATTTAAGCATGCGTCAAATGATGTTCCAAATATAGAAAAATCATCCATAAATACTTCCAATCCATCATCAATTAACTTACTAAATATAGACATCATATACCATCCATAAATACTTCCAATCCATCATCAATTAACTTACTAAATATGGACATCATACATCTCATAATGTTGCAGGTGCATTACATAATCCGAAGGGCATTTTTTGAAAAGCAAAAGTTCCAAAAGAACTAGTAAATGTTGTATTTTCTTAATCCTCAGGAGCAATAGGAATTTGATGGTAACTTGTATATCCATCTAAAAAACAAAAACATTTGTGCCCAGCAAGTTTATCTACTATTTGGTCTAAAAATGGTAAAGGGAAGTGAGTTTTCTTAGTGGTAGTATTTAATTTTCTATAATTAATGCAAATATGCCACCCAGTAACTTGTCTGATAGGTATTAATTCGTTGTTTTTTCTTGTGCTTCAATAGTCTCCCCTCCTTTCTTAGGAACACAATGAATTGGATTTACCCAAGCACTGTCAGAAATAGGATATTTCTTCAACAGTCACTCCTCCTTTCTTAGGAACACAATGAATTGTACTTACCCACGCACTATCTGAAATTTCAATAGTCACTCTCCTCAAGTAACTTGTCTGATAGGTATTAATTCATTATTTTCTTTTGTTTCAACAGTCACTCCTCCTTACGTAACTTGTCTGATAGGTATTAATTCATTATTTTCTTTTGTTTCAACAGTCACTCCTCCTTTCTTTGGAACACAATGAATTAAACTTACCCAAGCACTATCTGAAATAGGATATATAATTCCTGTGTCCAACCATTTCAAAATTTTCTTCTTAACTACTTCTTTCTTCATTAGGTTTAATCTCCTTTGTGGATCAACTCTTGGTTTATATTGTTCATCTAGTATAATTCTGTGCATACAGATCGAATGACTGATTCCTTTAATATTAGCTAAGGTCCAACCAAAATCTTTCTTATATATTTTTAATGTATCCAACAGTATTTGCTCTTGCAAATCATTTAATTCTGAAGATATAATAACAGGTAGTGTAGATGAGTCTCCCAAAAACACATACTTCAAGTGTCTAGGCAATATTTTCAACTCAAGTTCAGGTGGTTTTCTAATTGACGGAACTAGATTCTTATCAAACATACTTTAAGAGGTTAGGAAACATTTTTAACTCAAGTTCACGTGGTTTTATAATTAAGGGAACTAGATTTTTATCAGCATTTTCTGTAATATCCAGCATCTCAAATCGTCTCTGAACATAATCTAATTCTTCATTTTCTATTTCGTCCAAAATAACTTCATCACTATCTTCAAATTGTTCTTTCTCTTCAAAATGTTCTTTAAAATGCTCATTCATTAGATGTTCACTAATTTACATGCGAAAACATTCGTTATCTCTTTCAACAGTAGAGTATTTCATAGATTTCACATTATTAAAAGTCACTTCTTGATCGTTAACTCTCATAGTCAATTCTCCTTTTTAAACATCTATCATAGCTTTTCTAGTAGATAAAATCAGTCTCCCTAAAATGATAGGTATTTTTTTCTTATCTTCCTCCATATCTAAAATAATGAAATCCACGGGAAAGATAAATTTATCAACTTATACTAACACATCTTCTATAAAGTAACTGAACAATCCGCTAACTGAAGAGTTACAGAAGTAGGTGAGACTTCTCCTAATCCTATCCTTTTAAAAATTGATAGAGGCATAAGATTAATGCTAGCTCCCAAATCACATAAAGCTCTTCTATAAAACGAAAATTGATAGAGGCATAAGATTAATGCTGGCTCCCAAATCGCATAAAGCTCTTCCATAAAAGAAAGATCCGCTAACTGTAGAGTTACAGAAGTAGGTGAGACTTCTCCTAATCCTAATCTTTTGAAAGAACAATCTGCTAACTGTAGAGTTACAGAAGTAGGTGAGACTTCTCCTAATCCTAATCTTTTGAAAACGATCTGCTAACTAAAGAGTTACAGAAGTAGGTGAGACTTCTCCTAATCCTAATCTTTTGAAAATTCAGAGGCATAAGATTAATGCTGGCTCCCAAATCACATAAAGCTCTTCCATAAAATTTTTCACCGTAGCACACGGTATAGTGAAACTGCCAGGTTCTTTTAATTTTTCAAGAAGCTTTTTCTGAATAATACATAAGATTAATGCTTGCTCCCAAATCACATAAAGCTCTTCCATAAAATTTTTCACCGATAGCACATGTTATGGTGAAATTAATTGGATCTTTTAATTTTTCAGGAAGCTTTTTCTGAATAATTGCACTACACTTTTTGCTAGGTGCAACAGTTTCATTAACAGTGAACTTCCTTTTCTTGTTCAGAATATCTTTCATAAATTTCACATAATTGGGCATTTACTCGGCCTCTACGAAGGGAATATTCACTGTTAACTTCTTAAGAATTTCTAAAAATTTGGAAAATTGTAATATTTACCATTAATTTCTTAAGAATTTATAAAAGCATAGAAAATTATTTCTTCTATTTGAATCAAAATATCTTTCATAAATTTCACATAATTAGGCATTTGCTCTAAAGCTTCTACGAAGGGAATATCAGTATATCTTTCATAAATTTCACATAATTGGGCATTTGCTCTAAAGCTTCTACGAAGGGAATATTTACTGTTAACTTCTTAAGAATTTTTAAAAATTTGGAAAATTGTTTATTCTGTTTATGTTGCTTCATCGTTAATTTCTTAAGAATTTCTATAAACTTGGAAAATTGTTTAACCTTTTTGTGTTGCTTCAATCTTTTAGGAAACGGTGGTGGAGGTTTCTCCATTTTTCATAAATTTCACATAATTGGGCATTTGCTCTAAAGCTTCTACGAAGGGAATATTTACCGTTTCTTAAGAATTTTTAAAAATTTGGAAAATTATTTATTTTGTTTATGTTGCTTCATTCTTTGAGGGAACAGTGGTGGAGGTTTCTCGACAGTAATTTTCATTGGTGTAAGTGGATATTCTAAATTTGGGTATTCATGATACTTTTCTTTTTCCGTTTCCACTTTCTCTTTTTCAATTTTTCGTTTCTTTCTGCATTCTTGTTTCCAATTCTTTCCTACTTTGTAATTGTATCACTTTTATTTGTTCTTTTTCTTGATCTTTAAGATTTGATTCCACAGTACTAGGAAAAGTTCCTAATGTTCAGTTACTAAACGCAATAGCGATATGCCCTAATTGATTTTCAATATTCTTAATAGCAGTTCCTTGATTTTGTAGTGCAGTAGCGATATGCCCTAATTGATTTTCAATATTCTTAATAGCAGTTCCTTGATTTTGTAACTAAGTAAAGTAGCAATATGCCCTAATTGGTTCTCAATATTCTTAATAGCAGTTCCTTGATTTTGTAATTGTCATGAATTTGTAATTGATTTCCTTGATTCTGTAATTGTTGACCCATGTTTAATATCAGCTCTATAATTTGTAATTGATTTCCTTGATTCTGCAATTGTTGACCCATGTTTAATATCAGCTCTTCCTTCTATAATTGTTGACCAATGTTTAATATCATCTCTTCCATAGACAACTTCTTTTCCTTAATTTGAGTGTTACTGTTAAATCTGGAGGATAAGAAGGTCTATAGTTAACATTTCCTTGGTTGGATGATTTTCCTAATGGGTTCACTTAGAGGAAAAGAAGGTCTATAATTAACATTTCCTTGGTGGGATGAATTTCCTAATGGGTTCACTGGGTTGTTCGCCCATTGTTGATTTGTAACATAATTGTTATTCCAATTAAAATTTGGATGATTCTTCCAACCTGGGTTATAATAGTTTGAATAATGTTGTTGCATTTAAAGTTTCATACAAAGGTTAAACATCCACAAATTTCCCAGAAGAATTCTATTCCATCATAGTGGGAGTTGGATAATAATTCATTCCATAATGATCTAATTTCTTTGATATTGCAGCAATCTGCAAAGCTAACATATGCATCCACAATGATCTAATTTCTTTGATATTGCAGCAATCTGCGAAGCTAACATAGATATTGCATCAGAATGATATTAGCTACTCTTTTAGGATTTACCCTTTCAGAGAGCCATTGAAAATTGTTGGTAGTCATCTCTTATATTAACGAATAAGCCTCATCAAAAGGTTTTGACATTAAAGAACTACCAGCTCCAGCATCTATAATCGATCTAAGTGATCCCACTAATCCATTATAAAAAGTTTGAATTATCAACCAATCTGGTGACGAATGATGAGGGCACTTCCTAAGAAGATCTTTAAATCTCTTCCAAGCTTCATATATCGACTCTCCATCAATCTGACAAAATGATGTTATGTCATTTCTAAGTTTAATAGTTTTGGATGGAGGGAAATATTTGGATAAAAATTTATGTGAAAGTTCTCCCCAAGTTCTAATAGATCCAGGTGCTAACGTATTTAACCACATCTTAGCCTTATCCCCAAATGAAAAAAGAAAAATTCTAAGTCTAACAACATCGTTTAAAACTCTGTCATATTTAAAGGTAGCACAGTTCTAAAAAACTAGCGAGGTGTAAATTAGGATCTTCATTTGGTGTGCCTCTGAAATGATTGTTTTATATCATTTGGAAAATAACAGGTTTAAGCTCAAATGAATTAGCAACTACATCAAGATTTTGAATAAATAAGTGAATTTCATTTGTCGTAGGATTTGCATAATCTCTTTTATATTATACAATATGGTTGTACGAAGGCCTCAAAATATGTTTGAGGATTTATGTTGTACTAGGCAAACAACCTCGATATCCTATGCTTTGTTGTTTTAAAGCTAAGGAAGGAATGTAGGTCCTCTTGCTGTTGAAGATGGCCAGGCTGCCCACCATATAAGCTTCAAGCTCCTCGTTGTAGCAGAGTTCAAGTTTTCTAGGTTATTTGGTTATAATGTCAAATCAGGTGACCCTATGGTTAAAGTTCTTTAAATTTTATTATGGGCATATTAAAGTTGATTAAAGCGACACCGGTCAAGATCCCACGGTTCCATCGT
>JXCR01017594.1:90149-108474 GCA_002079205.1 Phalaenopsis hybrid cultivar
CAAATTTTTATGGTGAATTCTCTGACTTATAAATCACAGTGGAGAACAAAAATCAAATGATTTTGCATTTATTCTCCAAAGTAAATATTTTAAGCAAGTTAGGGTTTGCTTAAAATAATGATGTTTTTATTTTTAAAAATTATAAAATTATTTCCTAAGACTACTAGCCAGAGGGAGCTCATATAAATATTTGTAGAATTTTCTAAGCCACATGCAATTTTCTATAATTATTTGAACAGAAAATGCTTAAAAACTTAGAAAATTAAGATCTCTGTCTAGAGATCTCCTATGTCTTTGGAAAAATACTCAAATTGTGCATCTAGAAAGAGGCTACAACATATAAAAATTTGGGGTCAAGGTGATATCCCAACATGAATGGAGAATTAAAAAACCCCTAACCCTAATTAATTTTTTAAAAATAATTTATGCATCAAATTAATGTGAAAATTTTTCCACATGATTCTCTTCTATTCACTGAGCAAGAGCGTATTTTTATTTTATTTTTATGAATTTTCTACACAAAGATATGGATTTTTGAAGTTNAGCAACAAATACTTCATGATTTTCTTCTATTAGAAGCTTCTAGGTGATGATTGATGTAAGTGAATGGGTTCCTTACCATGAGTTGTATGGCTTTTTAACCACCTCTGCATCTCTACTAGTTGTGTGAACCTAATAGAATACTAAACTTATTTATAAACTCGAAAGAGGGTAGGTAGACATTTGTTCCTTATTTGCACAAAAATTATTACATAATTCTATAAATTCTTCTACTGCTTATGTCATTATCTTCATTGCAAGAGGGAAGGGATTTTGATAAAATACGAACTTGCCAAAATCTAACCAACCTCTGTAGATTAGATTTTTATTTAATTTAGTTAAATTTAATGTTACAGTAAAGTAGTGAATTTTGGAAAAGTAAACTTTTCAGAAATTTTAGGCTATGACGAGTTATTGTAGACTAGAAATTTAATGAAGTTTTTGAAAGAAAACTCTAAATTACTTGAACGATACGTACATTTGGGTAGTATCCCTAGAGTGTAAATTTGAATTGTGAAGAAAAATGATAATTATTTGCTAAATAACACTTAGTCAGGAATTAAAAGTGCAAGCACATAAGGGTAATGGGAGTCAAGTTTTTTGCACCGTTGTCTGGAATTGAAATTAAAGTAATTACACACGTAGCACACACATATTTTCAGGATCATATATCCCAATGTAAGAGGTTATATGAATCTTTTGAGCATTCTAAATAGATATGAGCGACATTAAGAAGATTTTTCTTTGAAAAGGCCACATCATGTTCTAGATAACTAAATGATCATGCAATATTCTTTATCATCCATGGGTCCAATAGTAGCAAATCACACACCAGCTTTTGATTTTACTCCTTTGCATTTAGGATTCCATCGGTTATTAATGTGGTGTAATTTTTTTAGGACCATGTATGAGATATTAGTCCCTATTTTGCTAAGTTAGTAATACAAGGTGAGTAAAAAGGGAGTAATATTAATTCATTTAAGATTTCATTTTAACATTCTACATCTTTTTCAATGCTTGAAGATGACGATCTTCTATATAACTTTTGATTATGATAACTACTCAATTTTGGTGATACTTAAACTTCCAACCTAGCTACAGTATCGGGAGATAGTGGGGATTAGAGCTAAAGTGTTAGCATGGTACTAATCTTCTCACACATGGATGATTCAGATTTGTCTTTATTTGATGTAACAGTGTTTCCTTCTTCGTCATTTTCTTCATCAACAAAAAACATTTCATAGCATTTTTGTTTTTAGAGGAGCAATTGACCAACCTTTAGTGTGTGACTCAACATTAGAATTGGACTCAAAGTCAATATGCACTACAGGTGTTCAATTCTTCAAGTTGGTTAAGTGAATCATGTCATTGGTATTTGGTCTTTTGCCAGTATTACTTTGTTGCTCTTAATGGTTCTATAACATACTAATAAGCTTAGAGAGGTGTATGAATGCAAGAATATTATATGAGGTTAAGATCTTCATCAGATGATGTATCTTCTTTTTTTCATCACCTTCTTCATCGTTTTCCTTTATCATTTCATATTTTTTTAATATTTTGTTTCTCTTCTTTATTTTCTTTTATTATGATATCTTTTTTAGCCTCCTGTTTAGGGTCATATGCATTTTTCTTTCTTTTTTTTTATGACAACTTTTTGATCTTTTTCTTCGACATAATAGTGTGTTGAATCTTCATAGATTTCAACTTCATGAATTGAGAATGGATGTAAGTTGCCCTTAAAGCAGTATTCCACACCATCTCTCTAATGTTTGATGCATTTTTTAGGGGAAGAATGTACCATTCAATGCTCACGAAGCATAGTTCTCCCTAAAAATGCAATGAAAAATATCTTTGAATCAATGATATGGATCTTCGCTTTAGCCTAGAAGTCTCTAATCTTTAGTAAGATGGTTATAGAGCCTAGAGGATTTTCACTTGTTTTCATTGAATCTACATGATACCATCTCGTTATATGAAAAATTTTGGGTATTACTATCAATGTGTTGACCTCACCTATTTGTTGAGGTCTAGTCTTTCTTCCTTAAAAGCCTAGGATATAGCCATAGGACTTTCCTGTTGACTATCCTAGAGGACTTGTAATGAAAAACCCGTAGAAATTCTAAACATCTATTTGCACTTCTTAGAGTTCCACAAGTTGTTTCTAACATCTAGCACTTAGTAGGATGGAGCCAAACATGGGGGAGCTCAAGAGGAATCCCCATACGACTGTCTGGCCTTAGGGTTAGCTCCGGGTGGTATAGTTTTGGTCAGTCTTCTACATACACACTTGAACCCCTCACTTTCACTTACAACCTAAAACCCGAAACCAAACATGCTTGGCCTGGTTCCCCGTTCTTTTAGAGACTCGTGTGGGTAGGTCCCCAAACCCTTAGCCTTAGGCTAGGGTTTGGCTACGACCAACACATGGAGGACCCAAAATGGAATCTCCCTTGGTCTCATAGCACCGTATGGGTAATTTTATGATTAGCATCCTCAATTAACTCCAATTTTTCCAAATACTCAATTTTGTCCTTTTGCACCCAAACTTTACCAAGTATACCAAAATGTACCTCATGGCCCAAAAATTCCCAAAACCTCCCAAATCATTCCAAACATCCCCAAAACCAATCCTAGCCACACATTGAACCCAATTTGACCAAAATGACCAATTTTGACAAACATCCCAATTTTGCCCCTAAATGCCTAATGTTTTCAAATAACCCCCAATTTCCATCAAATTAATTTTAAATTTTCCCAATTTTAAATCCAAATCAAATTCTATCATGTCTAAACTCAATTGAAACCAAATTCTAGCCCAATTGAATCCAATTTCAAACCCAATTTTCAAGTTTAATCCAAATTGACCCTAAGCCAAAATGCCACCAAATTGAACTCTCTAACCCATTCAATTTAACCAAATTCACTTTTAAAACTCTTCATAAAATTCCTCTAGACCAAACTGAGCCATCAATTGGCCTAAACCCAAAAACAAGCCTAACCCAAATTCAATTCAAACCAAAATCCCCAATTTTGCTCAAAACATCAAATTCCACCAAATTGAGCCCTATAGCTTTTCAGTTTTCACGCAACTGATTTCCAAATGCCTTGTGATAATACTCTACATCAAATTGATTCTTCAATTCACCTAGATCCAAGATCTATCCTAGCTCAAACCCAAGTCCAAGCTAAATCCTAGATTTTGAACCCAAACCCAAAGCCCACTTAGAGCCACTTGGTCTAGCCTAACTTGGACCACCATAACTGCCATTTGGACCTCAATAACCACTCTATATCCTCTTAGCTTTCCTTAGAGGTGACATGGTCCAAGGGTCCCATGATTTGGGTGATTCCTTCCCATTTTTGGTCAAATGACCTAAGCTTGCCCTCACTTGATTAAACCTTCATCCTAATCACAATTAAACTCTCCTTTAGCTCCCCTGACCTTGCTAGCCACCTCCCCGTGCCTGGTTGGTCGGCCTAATGGCTAGAAAACCCAAAACTGAGAAGCCTCTCCTTGGCTCAAACCCAAATTCCTATCCATCCATTGTGGCTCATTCTTATAGGTGAATTGCGTTGTTTAGCCCTCCGCTTAAGTTTCTTTCTGCACCCCCTAGCTTGGACAAGTCAGCACTAATTCCTTCTCTATTTAAACCAACCCTCTCATGACCATGGAGAGAGTGCTACCAATTGGTTAGGGAGAGCCTTCCAAATTGTTCACAGAGCTTCCTCTAGTCTTCCTTAGTTCAATCCCACCACTTCCAGCCACTGAAATCCACTTTCCAAGCTCAACTTAATCCCCCAAATTCAGGGCCTTTTAGGTCAGTCCAACAAACTCCCTAAAAATTTCAATTAATACTTCCAAAACTCTCCTTTAACCAAATGATGAAGTTCCCCATCAAGACCCCTCTCTATCAAGCTCTCTAACCCACTCCTAGACCAAGGATGCACCACCCTTCGATCGAACTCTTGCATAACTTCAACCCTTGCTCAAATAGACTCTTAGAGGAGGTTCACCAGTGCACAAGGAAGCTTCTGAACATACCCAAATGGGGCCTCACCTCTTGAGCAAAGCTATAATCCAAAATCTCAAAAAATGCTCTCGGTTTAATCAATTGTGAAGTAAACTTGTATTTCATATGTATGTAACTATACAGATAGGTTTGCCTTGACTAGATGAAGCTATATGAATAAACCACATGTGATTTGCGTGAGTATCAAGGAAGATCTTAGGATTTTAGTGCAAACAATTCTCGATTTAAATAAATGAGGATGATGAACGGATGTTATTCATTCGCACGTTTATTGATCAAATGGTAGAGAAGGTGTCGAACGGGGGAACTTTTCATAAAGTGTGGGCCACATGACAGCTAACACGAAAGGCAACGTTAAATAGGAGTGTGGTGCATGGAGCTTCGGAGCCATCGTAAGATTGCATGGCGCCCCGTGGATAAGTAGGAGAATGTGCATTTTTTGATTTACTTAAATACTGAACCTTTAAAAATTCATAACTTGGTGTAAAAAAATCATAAAAATAAAATACAAATATTCTTTGCTCAATGAATCGAGGAGAATATTATGGACTAAAAATAAAAATTATTTACTATGTATTTTATTTTTAATTAATTATAGAGTATTTTAATTATAATATTCTTTGCTTTGATTAATTAAATAAATTAACATTGAAAATTCCTATTTTTGAGCTAAAATAATTATTAAAAATTAAATAAAAATTAGAAAATCATAACTCCTCCTTTGATATTTTAATTGATCGATGAGTGGGGTAACATAAAATTTCAAAGTCATTTGAGATGTATTTCATGAGTTATGAAGTGGAGAGCCTTAGGGGTAAAATGGTAATTATGGGATGTTGATGCCCTAATTAAATTTTAGGTTAATTCAAAAGGCAAATGAGTAATTTTGATCATAATAAAATCTTTTGGATGTTTGAAAAATAATGGATTAATAGATAGAAACCAACTTGTCACCCTTTTACTGCAAGGATAAAAGTGTAATTTCTTAAATCATTGTGACTTGGAAGTTAATTTAATTAGATATTCCTAAGGAAGTGGGCTTAAGCTAGGAAAATAATGACTCACTCATTTGGAGCCCTTAATTGGTGATTAGAAGATAAGCATGATTTTTAATGAGAATTAAATTCATTCAATCTAACATTTTGATTATTGCAAATCTACTCTGAAGATTGGATTTAAGGGCTTAGTAGTGAGCTAGGCTTGATATTTAAACTTGTCTAATGAGTTTTACAAAAGAGGAACATGATTACTTAATGAACACCTTTAAGCACTACAAGCCCAACTTTTTGAAAAGTTACAAATTGTTTCAAAAGTTGTTATGCCTCGAACACTTTTGTGTTCTTTTGGATATTTTGAAGGACAACTGGACATCTTATTCTTTGCTTAAGAAAATCATCTATCAAAACTTTTATGGATCCACTAAGTTATATCTCGGGATAATATAATTCACTTAAATTAATAGAAATGTCCTACACTACTCATCCTACATTAATTGACCCAACACTCAAGGATTTCAGTCTTCTCTAAGGTATTTAAATCCTTGTGAGCTACTGGGGATATTTGTTTTTGCCACATATAGATCATCTGGCTTGGGTAAGTCAGAGGTTTAGGCAATGACAATATTGTTAATGTGTGCTAAAATAAGGGATACAATGTGGCATTTTAGTATAGTTATTGCTACCTCAACAAACTTTAATAAAAGGAGAGGATAAGGACCGATGATACTATTCGATGACTCTTGAGAAGATAATTGCCTACAGTACTCTTATGTTTTTTATAGTCCTAGCTCGATTAAATTAATTAACTTTTGAACTGCACCACTTTACAAAATGTTTTAAAATAAAAATCCCCTTTGCAACAAAAATCTCTTTTGTGTGATGAAACAAATCCTACATGCATTGAAACTAAATTTAAAAATGAAAATTTGTAAAGGTCTACGATTAATCACTTAGACAAGATTAGGACTACCCTCTGAGTTGTTATCTCTCACTTATGATTGGGAAGCACACAGTCCAGCTCTTAGCCTCCACCTTTACCAACTTCTTACACTTAATCTTGATCTTTTATATGTGACTATGAATTTTCTCTTACTCGCTCGTGTTTTGGTATAACTCTTTTTTCTTACCTTATCATATTGTGTTCTTCCATGTACTTTCCTACAATTTATTTTTTTTTTTGCAAATATATTATGTTTTATGATGCTAATCATGCAGTGGTAGTAGAGGCCCAGGTACTCATTAATATACAATGCAATTTTACTTATTTATTTTACAGTATTTTTCTTACCTCCATTTATTTACTTCATTTGCAAAGCTATACAAAAACTAAAAATTACAAAACATATTTTCAATATTAAATAACACTTTTTAAAAACAAAAAAACAAAAAGGGAGCATAATACGTCCTTTTGAATTTATGGGGTTCCCTCGGATAAGGTGACCCACGGTTGCTAACGAGATCTCCCCAATTTAAATGGGCTTAATAACTCGNAGTACTCTTATGTTTTTTATAGTCCTAGCTTGATTAAATAAATTAACTTATGAACTGAACCACTTTACAAAATGTTTTAAATGAAAATCCCCTTTGCAACAAAAATCTCTTTTGTGTGATGAAACAAATCCTACATGCATGGAAACTAAATTTAAAAATGAAAATTTATAAAGGTCTACGGTTAATCACTTAGACAAGATTAGGACTACCCTCTGAGTTGTTATCTCTCACTTATGATTGGGAAGCACACAGTCCAGTTCTTATCCTCCACCTTTACCAACGTCTTAAACTTAATCTTGATCTTTTATATGTGACTACGAATTTTCTCTTACTCGCTCGTGTTTTGGTACAACTCTTTTTTCTTAACTTATCATATTGTGTTCTTCCATGTACTTTCCTACAATTTATTTTATTTTTTCGCAAATATATTATGTTTTATGATGCTAATCATGCAATGGTAGTATAGGCCCAGGTACGCATTAATATACAATGCAACTTTACTTATTTATTTTACAGCATTTTTCTTACCTCCATTTATTTACTTCATTTGCAAAGCCATACAAAAACTAAAAATTACAAAACATATTTTCAAAATTAAACAATACTTTTAAAAACAAAAAAACAAAAAGGAAGCATAATACGTCCTTTTGAATTTACGGGGTTCCCTCGGATAAGGTGACCCACGGTTGCTAACGAGATCTCCCCAATTTAAATGGGCTTAATAACTCGTTTAGACTAATTCAATTTATAAGAAAATTTTGGTACCATAACAAGGGAATCGTGGCATACTAACCGGTGTCACTCTAATCAACTTTAATTTCCCCTAAAAAAGACATTTGAATAACAATAAAACTAAAACATTGAAGCATACATGGTATAACGTTTTGAACCTATGAACTTAGGACTACTACTAAATTTCAATTCCTATCTCGACATCAGTACCTAAATTTTGATTTCCTCTGCATCCTCTTGGGTTGGATGTGAGTCCCTGAACTTTCCTTTCCAATGTAGCTCATCACCTCTCATGTTAAATTTGAGTTCATGTGCTTTCCTTCCTAATTTGACACCCTTATCTAGATCGGTGTGAGACCCCCTTAAATGGAGTAAGGCTTTTNCCGTGGCATACTAACCAGTGTCACTCTAATCAACTTTAACTTCCCCTAAAAAGACATTTGAATAACAATAAAACTAAAACATTGAAGCATACATGGTATAACTTTTTGAACCTATGAACTTAGGACTACTATTAAATTTCAATTCCTATCTCGGCATCAGTACCTAAATTTTGATTTCCTCTGCATCCTCTTGGGTTAGATGTGAATCCCTGAACTTTCCTTTCCAATATAGCTCATCACCTCTCAGGTTGAATCTAAGTTCCTGTGCTTTCCTTCCTAATTTGACACCCTTATCTAGATCGGTGTGAGACCCCCTTAAATGGAGTAAGGCTTTTGATTGTAATTCCAGGGCTGGTACCTAAATTCGAGTTCCCATCTTGCGGTCAGTGCCTAAATTTTGATTCCTTCAACTACCTATTAGGTTGGATGTGAGTCCATGAACTTTTCTTCCCACTGTAGCAAATTCAAATTCTTGAGATTGATATGAGACCCCCTTAAAAGGAGTAAGGCTTCTAGTTCTCATTCTCAGGCTAGTACCTAAATTTCAATTCCCATTCTGGGGTAAGTACATAAATTCTAATTCTCTCTGCTACCTCTTAGCTTAGATGTGAGTCTCTGAGCTTTCTATCCCAATGTAGCTCGTCACCTCTTAGGGTGGATGAGAGTCCTTGTGCTTTCCTTCCAAATATGACACCTTCTCAAGATGATGTGAGACCCCCTTAAATGGATTTTGGCTTCTGATTCTTGTTCTAGGGCTGGTACCTGAATTTTGGTTCCCATCCCGAGGTCAGTACCTAAATTCTGATTCCCTTTGCTACTTCTTGGGTTGGATGTGAGTCATTGAGCTTTCCTTCCCAATGTAGCTCAGCACCTCTTAGGTTAGATTTGAGTCCTTGTGATTTCCTTCCTAATGTGACCCCCTTCGAGATCGGTGTGAGATCCCCTTAAATAGAGTAAGGCTTCTGATTCTCATTCTAGAGCGGGTACCAAAATTCCAGGTACCTAAATTCTGATTCCCTCTGCTACCACTTGGGTTGGATATGAGTCCTTGATCTTTCCTTCCCAATGTAGCTCGTCACCTCTTAAGTTGGATGTGAGTCCATGTGCTTTCCTTCCTAATGTGACACCCTTTTTGAGATAGGTGTGAGACCCCTTAAATTGAGTAAGGATTCTAGTTCTCATTCTGGGGCTGGTACTTAAATTTGAGTTCCCATCTCGGGGTCAATACATAAATTCTGATTCCCTCCGCTTCCTCTTCAGTTGGATGTGAGTCCCTATGCTTTCTTTCCCAATGTAGCTCGTCGCCGCTTAGGTTGTATCTTAGTCATTGTGCTTTCCTTCCTAATGTTACATTCTCAGCACTTTGAGGTTGGTGTGAGCCTCCCTTAAATTGAGCAAGGCATCTGATTCTCTTCTCAGCACTTTCACTACCTCTTGGAATGGATGTGAGTCCCTTTGCTTTCCTTCACAATGTTACTCATCACCTCTTAGGTTGGATGAGAGTCTCTGTGCTTTTCTTCCTAATATGGCATTCTTAGCACTTCAAGATAGACATAAGGTCACATTAAATGGAGTAAAAGCACCTATTCTCATTCTCTCTGCACTTGTTGTTACCTTTTGGGTTGGATGTGAGTCCCTAAGCTTTCCTTCCCAACATAGCGCTTCTTTTCCTTGATTAGTCTTTCAAGTTGGATGTGAGTCCCTGTGTTTTCCATCTCAACCTGGTCTCTTCACATATTCTTAAATCTCTAAGTTTTCTTAAAATTAAAATCAAGTTAAATTTCAACTAAAATTAAAAATTTATACATCGAATCAAATCTTTGCTGCAACCATCACTTTTTTTATGGTTCTCTCCCTGAATCTTATAGATTAGCCCTTTGTAAGGTTTTCACGAACACAAAATCACTTTGCCAATTTTGATACCCACTTTCAAGGTTGGCAATTCATAGGTACACCCAGTAATTCCTGGTGAGAGTCCACCTGATACTCCCAAGCGAAAACCTTGTTCACTCTCTTTCTGTTCTGCTCCAAGCATGTTAGCTCACATTGTTATGCTAGTTTGTTGATCTCTATGTTCAACGCCAATACATGTAGTGTGCTCACCTGGCACACCACAACAATTGGGGTCCATTTGTTGACCTCACTTTTTATTGAGGTCTAGTATTTCTTCCTTAGAAGCCTAGGATCTAGCTCTGGAACTTTCCTGTTGACTATCCTAGGGGATTAGTCCCCTAGAAATTCTAAACGTCTCTTTGCTCTTCTTGGAGTTCCACATGTTGGTTCTAACCTCTAGAACTTAGTAGGAGGGAGTCAAACATGGGGGAGCTNCATTGTAATTCCAGGGCTGGTACCTAAATTTGAGTTCTCATCTTGTGGTCAGTGCCTAAATTCTGATTCCTTCAACTACCTATTAGGTTGGATGTGAGTCCATGAACTTTTCTTCCCACTGTAGCAAATTCAAATTCTTGAGATTGATATGAGACCCCCTTAAAAGGAGTAAGGCTTCTAGTTCTCATTCTCAGGCTAGTACCTAAATTTCAGTTCCCATTCCGGGGTAAGTACATAAATTCTAATTCCCTCTGCTACCTCTTAGCTTATATGTGAGTCTTTGAACTTTTTATCCCAATGTAGCTCGTCACCTCTTAGGGTGGATGAGAGTCCCTGTGCTTTCCTTCCAAATATGACACATTCTCAAGATGATGTGAGACCCCCTTAAATGGATTTTGGCTTTTGATTCTTGTTCTAGGGTTGGTACCTGAATTTTAGTTCCCATCCCGAGGTCAGTACCTAAATTCTGATTCCCTTTGCTACCTCTTGGGTTGGATGTGAGTCCCTTAGCTTTCCTTCCCAATGTAGCTCATCACCTCTTAGGTTAGATTTGAGTCCCTGTGATTTCCTTCCTAATGTGACCCCCTTTGAGATCGGTGTGAGACCCCCTTAAATAAAGTAAGGCTTCTGATTCTCATTCTAGAGCAGGTACCTAAATTCCAGTTCCCCTCCTGGGATCAGTACCTAAATTTTGATTCCCTTTGCTACCACATGGGTTGGATATGAGTCCTTGATTTTTCCTTCCCAATGTAGATCGTCGCCTCTTAGGTTGGATGTAAGTCCATATGCTTTCCTTCCTAATGTGACACCCTTTTTGAGATAGGTGTGAGACCCCTTAAATTGAGTAAGGCTTCTAATTCTCATTCTGGGGCTGGTACCTAAATTCGAGTTCCCATCTCGGGGTCAAAACATAAATTCTGATTCCCTCCGCTTCCTCTTCAGTTGGGTGTGAGTCCCTGTGCTTTCTTTCCCAATGTAGCTCATCACCGCTTAGGTTGGATGTTAGTCCTTGTGCTTTCCTTCCTAATGTTACATTCTCAGCACTTTGAGGTTAGTTTGAGCCTCCCTTAAATTGAACAAGGCATCTGATTCTCTTCTCAGCACTTTCACTACCTCTTGGATTGGATGTGAGTCCCTGTGCTTTCCTTCCCAATGTTACTCATCACCTCTTAGGTTGGATGTGAGTCTTTGTGCTTTTCTTCCTAATATGGCATTCTTAGCACTTCAAGATAGGCATAAGGTCACATTAAATGGAGTAAAAGCACCTATTCTCATTCTCTCTGTACTTGTTGTTACCTTTTGGTTTGGATGTGAGTCCCTAAGCTTTCCTTCCCAACATAGCGCTTCTTTTCCTCGATTAGTCTTTCAAGTTGGATGTGAGTCGCTGTGTTTTCCATCTCAACCTGGTCTCTTCACATATTCTTAAATCTCTAAGTTTTCTTAAAATTAAAATCAAGTTAAATTTCAACTAAAATTAAAAATTTATACATCGAATCAAATCTTTGCTGCAACCATCACTTTTTTTATGGTTCTCTCCACAAATCTTATAGATTAGCCCTTTATAAGGTTTTCACAAACACAAAATCACTTTGCCAGTTTTGATACCCACTTTCAAGGTTGGCAATTCATAGGTACACCCACTAATTCCTGGTGAGATTCCACCTGATACTCCCCAGCAAAAACCTTGTTCGCTCTCTTTCTGTTCTGCTCCAAGCATGTTAGCTCACATTGTTATGCTAGTTTGTTGATCTCTATGTTCAACGCCAATACGTGTAGTGTGCTCACCTGGCACACCACACCAATTGGGGTCAATTTTTTTACCTCACCTTTTATTGAGGTCTAGCATTTCTTCCTTAGAAGCCTAAGATATAGCTCTAGGACTTTCCTGTTGACTATCCTAGAGGATTAGTTATCGAACCCTACCCTTAGAAATTCTAAACATCTCTTTTCTCTTCTTGGAGTTCCACATGTTGGTTCTAACCTCTAGAACTTAGTAGGAGGGAGTCAAACATGGGGGAGCTCAAGAAGAATCCCCATAGGACTGTATGGCCTTAGGGTTAGCCCTGGGTGGTGTGGTTTTGGTCAGTCTTGCACACACACACACACCTAAAACCCTCACTTTCACTCACAACCTAAAACCCAAAACCAAACAAGCTTAGCTTGATTCTCGACTCTTTTGGAGACTCATGTGAGCGGTTCCCCAAACCCTTAGCCTTAAGCTAGTGTTTGGCTAAGACCAACACATGGAGGGTCCAAAATGGGATCTCCCTTGGTCTCATGGCACCATAAAGTTAATTTTATGATGAACATCTTCAATTAATCCCAATTTTACCATAATCAATTTTGGTCTTTTACCCCCAAGCTTCACCAAAAGTATCAAAATGTCCCTCATGNGCTTGATTCCCGACTCTTTTGGAGACTCATGTGGGAGGTTCCTCAAACCCTTAGCCTTAAGCTAGTGTTTGGCTAATACCAACATACGGAGGATCCAAAAGGGATCTCCCTTGGTCTCATGGCACCATAAAGTTAATTTTATGATGAACATCTTCAATTAACCCCAATTTTACCATAATCAATTTTGGTCTTTTACCCCCAAGCTTCACCAAAAGTATCAAAATGTCCCTCATGGCCCAAAAAGTCCTAAAACCTTCCAAATCATTCCAAACATCCCCAAACTAATCCTAGACACCCATTGGGCCTAATTTGACCAAATTGACCAATTTTGACCAAAATCTCAATTTTACCCCTAAATGTTTAAAGTCTTCAGATCACCCCCGATTTCTACCAAATTGATTTCAAACTTTCCCAATTTCAAATCCAAATCAAATTCCATCATGTCTAAATCTAATTGAAAGAAAATGTTAGCCCAATTGAATCCAATTTCAAGCCCAAATTACAAGTTTAATTAAAATGCCCCAAATTGACCAACCCTAAGCCAAAATGCCACAAAATTGAACTCCCTAACCCATTTTATTTCACCAAATTCACTTCTTAAACTCTTCATAACATTCCTCTAAATGAAATTGAGCCATCAATTGGCCAAGACCCAAACTCAGGCCTAGACCAAATTCAATTCAAACTAAAACCCCTATTTTGCTCAAAATGTCAAATTCCACCAAATTAAATATAGCCTCTCAATGTTTACTCAACTGATTTCCAAATGCCTTGTGACAATAAACCAAATTGATCCTTCAATTGACCTAGCTCTAGTCAAGCTCAAACCCAATTCCAAGCCAAACCCTAGATTTTGAACACAAACCCTAAACCCATTTGGAGCCACTTGTTCTAGCCCAACTTGGACCACCACTTCTATGATTTGGACCCTAAGAACAACTCTAGATCCTTTGAGCTCTCCTTAGAGGAGACATGGACTAAAGGTCCCATGATTTGGGGGATTCCTTACCATTTTTGGCCAAATGACCTAAGCTTGCCCTCACATGATTAAACCTCCATCCTAATCACATATAAACTCTCCCATGGAACCCTTGGTCATGCTAGCCACCTCCCAAGGTCTAGTCAGCTAGCCTAGTAGCTGGAAAAACTAAAATCTAGAATCCCCTCCTTGGCTCAAATCCAAATTCCTACCCATCCAATGTGGCTCACTACCATTAGTGAATTATGTCGTTTAACCTTTCACCTAAGCTTCTTTCTCCACCCCCTAGCTTGGCCAATTCATCATTAATTCCTCCTCTATTTAAATAACTCCTCTATTTAAACAACCCCTCCCACGGCCATAGAGAGAGTGCTACTAATTTCTTAGGGAGAGCCTTCCAAATTGCTCACAGATCTTCCTCCAGTCATCCTCAGTTCAATCCCACCATTTTAAGCCAATGAAATCCACTGTCCAAGCTCAACTTAATCACCCAAATCTAGGGCCCAAATCACCCCCCCCCCAAACTTCTAATTAATCCTTCGAAAAGCTTACTCATACCAAAAAAGGAAGTTCCTCATCAAAATCCCTCTCTCCGGAGCCCTCTAACCCACTCTTATACCAAGGCCACACCAACCTTCAATCAAACTCTTGCACAGCTTAAACCCCTACTCAAACAAACACTTGGAGGAGGTTCTCCAGCACACAAGGAAGCTTCATAGCATAATCAATCGAGGCCTCACCTCTTGGGCAAAGGTATAATCCAAAATCTCTAAAAATGCTCTTGGTTTCATCAAATGTGAAGTAGAATTGTATTTCATAGGTATGTAACCATATAGATAGGTTCTCCTTGACTAAATGAAGTGATAGAAACCAACACCATGTGATTTGATTGAGTTCCAAGAGAGATATTAGGGTTTTAGTGTGGACGGTTCTCAGTTCAGAACAGATGGTGATGATGAACGGATGTCATCCATTCGCGTGTGTATTTATCGAACGACAGAGAAGGCGTCGGACGAGAGAACTTTTCATAAAGCACAGGCCACGTAGCACCTGACACGGAATACAGCATCGAATAGAAGGGCGTCGCATGGAGCTTCAGAGCCATCATAGGATTGTGTGGCATCAACTGGATGAGTAGTAAAATGGGCATTTTTTTATTTCTTTAAATACTTAAACCTTAAAAATTCATTACCTGGTGTAGAAAAATCATAAAAATAAAAAATACCATATTGCTCATTGAATAGAGGACAATATTATGGACTAAAATAAACAATTTTTGCCATCTTTTTTTATTCTTAATTAGTTAAATACTCCATAGAGTATTTTAATTATATTTTATTAAATATTAATCACCTTGGCTTGAAATTTGGATGGCTTATTTTACAAGTGGTTAGAGATGTTCTATGATTTTCCAAACTTAGGCAACACCTCTANATATAATTTAAAAAAGAATGAAATTTGGTCCAAGTAGTTATCTTACCTAGCTGAACCTCCAATAATTTTCCCATGAACATAAACTTTACTTTGATTAATTAAATAAATTAACATTTAAAATTCTTATTTTTGAGCTAAAATAATTATTAAAAATAAAATAAAAATTATAAAATAATAAATCCACCTCTGATATTTTAATTGACATATGAGTGGGGTACCATAAAAATTTTAAAGTCATTTAAGTTGTATTTGATGAGTTATGAAGTGGAGAGTCTTAGGGAAAAAATGGTAATTTCAGGATTTTGATGCCCTAATTAAATTTTAGGTTAAGTCAAAAGGTAAATGCGCGAGATTGATCATAATAAGCTCTTTTAGATGTTCAAAACATAATTGGTTAATATGTAGAAACCAACTTGTACCTTTTCACGGCAAGGGTAAAAGTCTAACTTCTTAAATCATTGTGACTTGGAAGTTAATTTAATTAGATGATCCGAAAGTAATGAGCTTAAGCTAGGAAGATAATAACTCACTCATTTGGAGCCCCTATTTGGTGATTAGATGATAAGCATGATTTTTAATGAGAATTAAATTCATTTAATCTAACATTTTGATTATAACAAATCTACCTTGAAGATTGGATTTAAGGGCTTAGTAGCGAGATAAGCTTGATATTTAAACTTATTTAATGAGGTTTAGAAAAAAGGAACATTATTAATTAATGAACACCTTTAAACACTACAAACCCAACTTCAATTGTAGGTCCAAGATCCTTAATGACTTGAGTTTCTCTAAGGTATTTAAATCTTTGAGAGCAACAGGGGATATTTGTTTTTGCCACAAATGGATCATCGGGCTTGTGTAATTCTGAGGTCTAGGTAGCTAGTGCAATGATGATAATGTGTGCTAAAATGAGGGATACAACGTGGAATTTTAGAATAGTATATCCTACCACAAGAAACTTTAACAAAATCAGAGGAAAAGGACTGATGATACTATTCGACAACTCTTGAGAAGATGATTGCCTCCAGTACTCTTAGGTTGTTTATAGTCCTAGCTCAATTAAATTAATTAACCTATGGATTGCACCACTTTATAAAATGTTTTAAATGAAAATCCCTTTTACAAATAAATTATCTTTTGCATGATGAAACAAATCCTACATGAATGGAAACTAAAATTAAAAATGAAAATTTATAAAGGTCCACCGTTAATCACTTAGATCGAGGTTAGGGCTGCCCTCCATAGATTGTCAGGTTAGTAGCTCTCACTTAAGTTCGAGAAGCACACAGTCCAGCTCTGACCCCCCACCTTTACCAATGTCTTACACTCAGTTCTGATCTTCTATATGTGATTACGAGTTTACTTTTACTCATTTGTGTTTTGCTATGATTCATTTTTCTTACCTTTTTCATATGAGGTGCTTCCATGTACTTTCCTACAATTTATTTTAATTTTCCTGCAAATATATTATACTTTTTTATGTTAATCATGCAGCGGTATCAGAGGCCCAAATACGCATTTATATTTTTTACAATGCAATTTTACTTATTTACTTTACAATATTTTTCTTACCTGCATTTAGTTAATTCACTTGCAAAACTATACCATAACTGAAAATTACAAAACATATTTTCAAAATTAAATAACATTTTTCAAAAAAACAAAATAAAAAAAACATAATACGTCCTTTTGAATTTATGGGATTCCCTTGGATGAGGTGACCCACGATTGCTAACAAGATCTCCCTGGTTTAAATGGACTTAACAACTCATTTAGACTAAATAAATTCAAAAGAAAATAGTTGTATTGGAACAAGGGAACCGTGGGATCCTTACCAGTGTCGCTCTAATCAACTTTAACTTCCCCTAAATATAACATTTGAATAAAAACATAACTAAATCATTGATGCATACATGGTAAACTTTTTGAACCTTAAACCTTAGGACTTCTACTTTGACGAGGAGTTTGGAGCTAACTCCGTGGGCAGCAAGACAAATATGTACAGAAGAACAACTTTGAGGCAATAAGTGGAACTACGATAGCAACTTTCCTTAGAATTAAATAACAAGCTAGAGGATTTCGAGGTATCCCGTCTAGTACAGCAAAAATCCTCACATTTATTTTTAGGTTTTTGCACAATCTTGTTGTGCAATTTAAGCCCTAACTCACCTTAAATCCTCCTATCTTCAAGGTTATTAATTTTATTATGTCATGCAAGTGTAAGCCCTAAATAATAATAATTGTCAGGATGAAATATTTAATTATATCTCTTCGAAATTAATGCTAAATCACAGGATAGCTTGGGAAGTCACTGAGGTTCTCCTCAGGATCCTTGGCATCCCCTAGTTTTATCCCTTTGGATTCCATAATAAATATTCCAAACTTGAGTCTTTCCCATTTGATACTCATTTGCACAACCTTGAAAAGTCCTAAACTTTGAAATTCTTGAAGACAATATTTTTCTATCTAAATTGAGAGTTTTTTAGGCAATATCGATCGTCTAAGATATAATTAACTTTAGGGGTTTTCTCTTATAAGAAACTTTAAAACCCAGCTTAATATAAACCCTATCTAATTTTTCATATAAGATAGAGGAAATTTGTTGGTCAACATAAATGGTATTCACAGACAAAAAAAGATGTCATAAATCCTTTAGTTTATTTAATCGAGTCTCACTAGTAAGTAATGTATCTATTCTTGAGGGTAGATTCATTGCTTGTGGTGTTGTGCTCATTTATTTAAACTATTTTCTATATGAGATTGGTTCGGTCTCGTTTAGTTTATTTAAACTATTGTCTATATATATANTGCCACGCGGCCCGCTGTATCGCCTCAGATGATCATCCGACTTGATCTCCGCCGTCCATCCAATACACGCGAGAATGAACGACATCCGTTCATCGTCGCCGATAGCCTTAACCGAGAGCCGTCCATTTTAAAAGCTTAATATCTCCCTCATTTCTTAATGGATTTTAGTGATTATTTTTTTAAATTGCTCGTCTTAAAGAGAAGAAC
>JXCR01017594.1:111325-140557 GCA_002079205.1 Phalaenopsis hybrid cultivar
GGGGGTACCTTTTCTAGTTTTCTAAGACTAGTCAATAAGAAAGTCTTATGGCTAGACCTAGGATACTAAAGAAGTTTCTAGACCCCAACCAAAAGTGAGGTCAACACTTCCCACTGTAGCAAATTCAAATTCTTGAGAACAATGTGAGACCCCCTTAAAAGAAGTAAGGCTTCTAGTTCTCATTCTCAAGCTAGTGCCTAAATTTCATTTCTCATTCTGGGGCTAAATTATGACTCCTCTTAGATTATATGTGAGTCTCTGTGCTTTCTATCCCAATGTAGCTCGTCACTTTTTAGGGTAGATGAGAGTCCCTGTTCTTTCATTCCAAATATGACACCTTCTCAAGATGATGTGAGACCCCCTTAAATGGAGTAAGGCTTCTGATTCTTGTTATGGGGCTCGTAACTTAATTTTAGTTCCCATCCCGGGTTCAGTACCTAAATTATGATTCCCTTTGCTACCTCTTGGGTTGGATTTGAGTCCCTGAGCTTTCCTTCCCAATGTAGCTCATCACCTCTTAGGTTAGATGTAAGTCCCTGTGATTTCCTTCCTAATGTGACCCACTTAAATAGAGTAAGGCTTCTGATTCTCATTCCAGAGCAGGTACCTAAATTCCAGTTCCCCTCCTGGGATCAGTACCTAAATTCTAATTCCCTCTGCTACCACTTGGGTTGGATATGAATCCTTGAACTTTCCTTCCCAATGTAGCTCGTCACCTCTTAGGTTGGATGTGAGTCCATGTGCTTTCCTTCCTAATGTGACACCCTTTTTGAGATAGGTGTGAGACCCCTTAAATTGAGTAAGGCTTCTGATACTCATTCAGGGACTGGTACCTAAATTCTAGTTCCCATCTCGGGGTCAATACCTAAATTTTGATTCTCTCTACTTCCTCTTCAGTTGGATGTGAGTCCCTGTGCTTTCTTTCCCAATGTAGCTCGTCACTGCTTAGGTTAGATGTTAGTCCTTGTGTTTTCCTTCCTAATGTTACATTCTCAGCACTTTGAGGTTGGTGTGAGCCTCCCTTAAATTGAGCAAGGCATTTGATTCTCTTCTCAGCACTTTCACTACCTCTTAGAATTGATGTGAGTCCATGTGCTTTCCTTCCCAATGTTACTCATCACATCTTAGGTTGGATGTGAGTCTCTATGCTTTTCTTCCTAATATGGCATTCTTAGCACTTCGAGATAGGCATAAGGTCACATTAAATAGAGTAAAAGCACCTATTCTCATTCCCTCCGCACTTGTTGTTACCTTCTGGGTTGGATGTGAGTCCCTAAGCTTTCCTTCCCAGCATAGCGCTTCTTTTCTTCGATTAGTCTTTCAAGTTGGATGTGAGTCCCTGTGTTTTCCATCTCAACCTGGTCTCTTCACATATTCTTAATTCTCTGAGTTTTCTTAAAATTAAAATCAAGTTAAATTTCAACTAAAATTAAAAATTTATAGATCAAATCAAATCTTTGATGCAACCATCACTTTTTTTATTGTTCTCTCCATGAATCTTTTAGAGTAGCCCTTTGTAAGGGTTTCACGAACACAAAATCACTTTGCCAATTTTGATACCCACTTTCAAGGTTGGCAATTCATAGGTACACCCACTAATTCCTGGTGAGAGTCTACCAGATACTCCCCAGCGGAAACCTTGTTTGCTCTCTTTCTGTTCTGCTTTAAGCATGTTGGCTCACATTGTTATGCCAGTTTGTTGAGATTGAGGTCTAGTATTTCTTCCTTAGAAGCCTAGGATCTAGCTCTTGGACTTTCCTGTTGACTATCCTAGAGGATTAGTAATGGAACCCTACCCCTAGAAATTCTAAACATCTCTTTGCTCTTCTTGGATTTCCACATGTTGGCTCTAACCTCTAGCACTTAGTAGGAGGGAGTCAAACATAAGGGAGCTCAAGAAGAATCCCCATAGGACTGTCTGACCTTAGGGTTAGCCCTGGGTGGTGTGGTTTTGGTCAGTCTTGCACACACACACACACACTTAAAACCCTCACTTTCACTCACAACCTAAAACCCTAAACCAAACAAGCTTAACCCGATTCTCGACTCTTTTGGAGACTCATGTGGAAGGTTCCCCAAACCCTTAGCCTTAGGCTAGTGTTTGGCTAAGACAAACACATGGAGGATCCAAAATGGGATCTCCCTTGGTCTCATGGCACCATAAAGTTAATTTTATTATGAACATCTTCAATTAACCCCAATTTTACCATAATTAATTTTGGTCTTTTACCCCCAAGCTTCACCAAAAGTATCAAAATGTCTGTCATGGCACAAAAAGTCCTAAAATCTTCTAAATCATTCCAAACATCCCCAAACCAATCCTAGACACCCATTGGGCCTAATTTGACTAAATTGACCAATTTTGACCAAAATCTCAATTTTAACCCTAAATGATTAAAGTCTTCAAATCACCCCCGATTTCTACCAAATTGATTTCAAACCTTCCCAATTTCAAATCCAAATTAGATTACATCATGTCTAAATCTAACTGAAAGCAAATGTTAGCCCAATTGAATCCAATTTCAAGCCCAAATTCCAAGTTTAATTAAAATGCCCCAAATTGACCAACCATAAGCCAAAATGCCACCAAATTGAACTCCCTAACCCATTTAACTTCACCAAATTCACTTCTTAAACTCTTCATGACATTCCTCTAAATGAATATGAGCCATCAATTGGCCAAGACCCAAAATCAAGCCTAGACCAAATTCAATTCAAACTAAAACCCCTATTTTGCTCAAAACGTCAAATTCCACCAAATTAAACCCTATAGCCTCTCAACTTTTACTCAACTGATTTCCAAATTCCTTGTGACAATATCCTACACCAAATTGATCCTTCAATTGACCTAGCTCAAGCCAAGCTCAAACCCAATTCCAAGCCAAATCCTAGATTTTGAACCCAAACCCTAAACCTATTTGGAACCACTTTTTCTAGCCCAACTTGGACCACCACATCTACCATTTGAACCCTAAGAACCACTCTAGATCCTCTTAGCTCTCCTTAGAGGCGACATTGACCAAAGGTCCCATAATTTGGGGGATTCCTTACCATTTTTGGCCAAATGACCTAAGCTTGCCCTCACATGACCTCTGGCTCCCTTGGTCATGCTAGCCACCTCCCATAGTCTGCTCCGCTAGCCTAGTAGCTGGAAAAACTAAAACCTAGAAGCCCCTCCTTGGCTCAAATCCAAATTCCTACCCATCCAATGTGGTTCACTACCATTAGTGAATTATGTTGTTTAACCCTTCACCTAAGCTTCTTTCTCCACCCCCTAGCTTGGCCAATTCATCCATAATTCCTCCTCTATTTAAACAACCCCTCCCACTGCTATAGAGAGAGTGTTACTAATTACTTAGGAAGACCCTTCCAAATTGCTCACAGATCTTCCTCTAGTCATCCTGAGTTCAATCCCACCATTTTAAGCCAATGAAATCCACTGTCCAAGCTCAACTTAATCACCCAAATCTAGGTCCCAAATCACTCCCCCTCCCCTAAAACTTCTAATTAATCCTTACAAAAGCTTACTCATACCAAACAAGGAAGTTCCTCATCAAAATCCCTCTCTCCGGAGCTCTCTAACCCACTCCAATACTAAGGTCACACCAACTTTCGATCAAACTCTTGCACGGCTTAAATCCCTACTCAAACAAACACTTGGAGGAGGTTCTCTAGTTCACAAGGAAGCTTCATAGCATACTCAATCGAGGCCTCACCTCTTGGGCAAAGGTATAATCCAAAATCCCTAAAAATGCTCTTGGTTTCATCAAATGTGAAGTAGAATTGTATTTCATAGGTATGTAACCATATAAATAGGTTCTCCTTAACTAAATGAAGTGATTGGAACCAACACCATGTGATTTGGTTGAGTACCCAACGAGATATTAGGGTTTTAGTGTGTATGGTTCTCGATTTAGAATAGATGGTGATGATGAACGGATGTCATTTATTCGCGTGTGTATTGATCTAACAACAGAGAAGGCGTGAGACGAGAGAACATTTCATAAAGCACAGGCCACGTAGCAGCTGACACAGAATACAATGTCAAATAGAAGGGTGTCGCATGGAGCTTCAGAGCCAACATAAGATTGTGTGACGTCAAGTGGATGAATAGTAATATGGGCATTTTTTATTTATTTAAATACTTAAACCTTAAAAATTCATTACACTCAGTACTGATCTTCCATGTACTTTCCTACCATTTATTTTAAATTTCCTGCAAATATATTATATTTTTTATGCTAATCATGCAGCGGTAGCAGAGGCCCAAATACGTATTTATATTTTTTACAATGCAATTTTACTTATTTACTTTATAATATTTTTCTTACATGCATTTAGTTACTTCACTTGCAAAACTATACCGAAACTGAAAATTACAAAACATATTTTCAAAATTAAATTACATTTTTCAAAAAAAAACAAAATAAAAAGAAGCATAATACGTCCTTTTGAATTTATGGGATTCCCTCGGATGAGGTGACCCGCGATTGCTAACGAGATCTCCCTAGTTTAAATGGACTTAACAACTCATTTAGACTAATTAAATTCAAAAGAAAATAGTGGTATTGGAACAAGGGAACCGTGGGATCCTAACCGGTGTCGCTCTAATCAACTTTTACTTCCCATAAATATAACATTTGAATAAAAACATAACTAAATCATTGATGCATACATGGTAAAACTTTTTGAACCTTAAACCTTAGGGCTATTACTTTGACAAGGAGCTTGGAGCTAACTCCGTGGGTAGCATGAAAAATATGTACAGAAAAACAACTTTGAGACAATAAGTGGAACTACGATAGCAACTTTCCTTAGAATTAAATAACAAGCTAGAGGATTTTGAGGTAGCTCTTCTAGTATAGCAAAAATCCTCACTTTTTTCTTTAGTCTTAGCACAATCATGTTGTGCAACTTAAGCCCTAGCTCACTTTAAATCCTCCTATCTTCAAGGTTATTTGTTTTATTATGTCATGCAAGTGTAAGCCCTAAATAATAATAATTAACAGTATGAAATATTTAATGCTAAATCACAGGATAGCTTGGGAAGTCACTGAGATTCTCCTCAGGATCCTTGACATCCCCTAGTTTTATCCCTTTGGATTCCATAATAAATGTTCCAAACTTGAGTCTTTCCAATTTGATACTCGTTTGCCCAACCTTGAAAAGTCCTAAACTTTGAAATTCTTGAAGACAATATTTTTTTATCTAAATTGAGAGTTTTTTTAGGCAATATTGATCGTCTAAGATATAATTAACTATAGGAGATTGCCCTTATAAGAAACTTTAGAACCCAGTTAATATAAACCCTATCTAATCTTTCATATAAGATAGATGAAATTTGTTGGTCAACATAAATGGTATTCACAGAAAAAAAAGGATGTCATAAATTCTTTAGTTTATTTAATCGAGTCTCACTAGTAAGTAATGTCTCTATTCCTGAGGGTAGATTCATTGCTTTTGGTGTTGTGCTCATTTATTTAAACTATTATCTATATGAGATCGGTTCAGTCTTGTTTAGTTTATTTAAACTATTGTGTGTGTGTGTGTGTGTATATATATATATATATATAGAATATTTCCTTCCTAATTTGACAACCGAAACAAGGTAAACAACAATTCACAAATTATTATGTTGACTGAAGCACCCGGATCATCAAGAACTCTACGCAATAAAATTTGTCCAAAATTTTTAGAAATGTAACTTGGTTAACTATGATTAGTTATTGCTAGAAATAGAACATATCAATGAGATATATTTTAAGAACTTCATTGAAGTAGTTTATTTCTTTATCTAAGGGGTCAAACATCAATTGGGTCATTCAAATTTCAAGATCTAATAAAGCTTTAATTAGTTGCTTTCTCAACCATTTGGATAAGATGAGAGCACATAGATACCGAGTATTGCTAGAAACTTCCTTAAATGTGACAACACATTATAATCAACTTTAAATGGAGTTTCCACAAGCTTACTTTTAATAGGATCATTTTGTGTAAGGGTTGAGGTTGATTAAGACTAATGATTGGCGTAGATTTCTTAAGAAGTGTTTTGCAAGTGGCAGAAATTTGTCTCTTTGAATTTGCTGGGTGAGATGAAAGTATTTAATTTTAATAAAATTTATCAAAAATATAATTATCACTATATTTTGCATTTTTTGTAGAAATTCTAAAAAAGAGAGTATTGGGAGTAAATTAATAAAGTACAATTTTAATGTCTCAACTCTATCCACGTAGCATGGTAACACTAGATCCATAATAAACCAGATAGAAACTTAAGAGCTCAACACTACAAACTATCAAAGGAGAGCCTTAACACTAAATAGTAGAAGATTTGGATTGAAGTCCCAAGAGCTTGACACCATGGTGTTGNATGTGGTTAGTGTCTTCTTTTGTGTAGATTTGATCCAGGTTCAAATACTACACTTAACATCTATTTTTCTCAATTTTAATTTAACGAGCCAATTTCGGGCCGAACACAAACACGAATATTTAAATCGAGTCAAACACGAACACACTGTTCACAAGCCGATTTCGAACACGAGCTATTTCGNGTGTGGTTAGTGTTTTCTTTTGTGTAGATTTGATCCAGGTTCAAATACTACACTTAACATCTATTTTTCCTAATTTTAATTTAACGAGCCAATTTCGAACACGAGCCGATTTCAAACACGAGCTATTTCGAACGAGCCGAACACGAGCCAAGCGTNTCAATTTCGAGCCGAACACGAACACGAATATTTAAATCGAGTCAAACACGAACACACTGTTCACAAGCCGATTTTGAACACGAGCTATTTCGAACGAGCCGAACATGAGCCAAGCCTGAGCTCGCTCAAGCTCNAAGCGTAAACTCGCTCAAGCTCGGCTCATTTACAACCCTAATTTTGACTGATAATTACTGTAAGAAGAGTTCGAATGCTTTACTTATATCATGATGCATAACTCACCACTTACTCGGCTTTTAAGGCACAGCCAAAGTATATATAAAATCTCCAATGGATGCTATCCAATGTGTATAAAATGGCTAGTCAAAATCTATAACAAGTAGTCAAAGCCCNTTTTGACTGATAAGTATTGTAAGAAGAGTTCGAATGCTTTACTTATCTCATGATGCATAGCTCACCACTTACTCGGCTTTTAAGGCACAGCCAAATTATATAAAAAATCTCCAATGGATGCTATCCAATGTGTATAAAATGGCTAGTCAAAATCTATAACAAGTAGTCAAAGCCCTCCAAATTAAGCTATAATTGCTAATCTGAAATATAGCAAAAGATCTAACAAGCGCCCACTGCCCGAAAAGGAGAAAAGCTATTAATAAAAATAGTTTATGTTTAAATGACTATAACAAATTAAATTTTAAGAAAAAAATATTATCTAATATCACATTTAAAAATTAAACGATTCTATTGAAATAAAAAACTAAGTTAAAATTCAATGTGTGTTAAATGTATTTTGGAAAAAATATCAACATTTATATATTTACATCAATTTTAAAATATATTAAATAGCCTTCNTATAACAAATTAAATTTTAAGAAAAATATATTATCTAATATCACATTTAAAAATTAAACGATTCTATTGAAATAAAAAAACTAAGTTAAAATTCAATGACTATTAAATGTATTTTGGAAAAAATATCAACATTTATATATTTACATCAATTTTAAAATATATTAAATAGCCTTCAAAATTTCTGATTGTAAAAAACAACTTCTCACTAAAAGAGTTTCTTGAAAGTAACAAGAATAGAATATTTTGAATAGAATTGTGATAGTGATCTAAAAACAATACAGATAAATAATTATCCCAAATAGATTGAATTATCCTAAAAATTTATTCAAAATGAATATTTTAAGTATATTAAATAAAATTTCAAATATAGAAATTTATTTAATTGANGCTAAGTTAAAATTCAATGAGTATTAAATGTATTTTGGAAAAAAAATATCAACATTTATATATTTACATCAATTATAAAATATATTAAATAGCCTTCAAAATTTCTGATTGTAAAAAACTTCTCATTAAAAGAGTTTATAGAAAGTAACAAAAAAATAGAATACTTTAAATAGAACTGTGATAGTGATCTAAAAAGCAATACAGATAAATAATTATCCCAAATAGATTGAATTATCGTAAAAATTTATTCAAAATGAATATTTCAAGTATATTAAATAAAATTTCAATTATAAAAATTTATTTAATTCAATTAATATAATTAAGTATATTAATATTATTTAATAAAATTTAAGTAGATTTTATTACATTGATGATACAGAAATTATTTTTAAAATATTTCTAGCTTTTTAAGGAATTTTTGTTTTTTTAAAACGAGTTGCGACAAACAGTTGCAATTACAAACAATATAATACTCCTGACCTTAAGGGTGACGAGCCTAGTCGCACAAAATTAAAACTCATCACACTTGCCTACATACGGCCAACCCTAATGAAATTGACTAGCGATTTAACATGAATTTGTTCCTCATGTGAAAATCACTTCTTTTTTTTGTGACAATATTTATAGGTAGCAAATATTCATTTTAATTAAGCCATTAAGTAATACCATGTATTTTAATCATTTTGTTTTAACGCAACCATCCCTTAGGAATACTAACTAGCTCAAACACAATATATACTAAGCAATTAACAACTTTATATATTTTTATTGCAACTAATAGTCTTATATTTATTCTCTTCTATCCACTTGTTTCCTAATCATGTATGCAACAAAACAAAAACAAAGAAAACAAAAATTCAGCCTAAGGATAGATTTAAATCCTACGAAGTTTTATACAAGCAAGAAAAATAATAATATTGACAATAAAGCTTGTTATCAAATTTTATCAGCATTAATTTGGTAGCAATACTAAACTTATGTATTCCTAATGATAATATCAGGTTTTCAAAAATCATGGAATGTATGCCACAATTTGCATACCTTTTTCTAATTATTTTATTTATTTTCAATGCAGTATCTACGAGCAGATTACACATATAAAATTACTCTAATTGAATGTGATGTTAATATTAACCAACTTTTAGAATATTACCTTATCAAAGTTATCTTTTAAGAAAATCATAGCCTAATTGGGACAATAAATTAACTGTCAAAACAGCCGTTCGAGACAGTTCGCGTTCAGGTTTTTAAGAAAATCATGTTCAATTTATTCTCTAAGCAAACCATCCAAACACTACAAATTTTTGTGCTAGATATATAAACAAGCCAGCCACATAAAAATTTATTTGTTTGTGTTCGGCTAATTTTGGCTCGAAAAAAAATTATATATATAATTGATAGTTTATGTTTTAAAATAATTTAATTGACTACAAGCCTACAAAGAATTATAATCAATTAAAATTGTTAATTAAAAAATATATTAAAAATATATCAAATTATATTTAAGTTATTTTTAATATAAATAATAAGATTTAAATCTCGCCCCAACACTTAAGATACTATGGCTGCACGATTAGAGCTGTCCAAATGATTTTTTATTCATGAACAGTTCATTTCGGCTAGTAACGAGTCGAACATGAACAAGT
The DNA here is from genome assembly GCA_002079205.1 of Phalaenopsis hybrid cultivar. Taxonomy (NCBI): domain Eukaryota; kingdom Viridiplantae; phylum Streptophyta; class Magnoliopsida; order Asparagales; family Orchidaceae; genus Phalaenopsis; species Phalaenopsis hybrid cultivar. The sequence goes on from JXCR01017594.1 coordinate 120,876, forward strand.
TTTATTTTTGAAATATAAAATAGAACACACATAGTGATATTTCCTAAGGAGCCAAACACGACTTAGCTTGAGATCGCTCGTATTCGACTCATTTACACCTCTATCACCAAGTAGTAAATAACAAGTTTTATAATTATTTATGCGATTATTTTAATTATTCAAGGATTAACTATTATAATATTAAATTAGTCCAACTAGTTCTTATAAAAAACTAGATTGTAATTAATATTATTACAAATAAGCCCAACTATTAGGGATGACTAATCAATAAAAAAAATTAAGATAATATTTGCTAAAAAACTGAATACTTTTCTTACTAATTTAAATCTGAATAAAAAATAAAAATATTAATAAAAACTAACTAGCATCTAAAAATATTTCCAACTTTTAAAAATATTTCCAGTTGCAGAACCCTAACTAATAATCATTATACTCGATAGTATTCTCTCAAGACATGACATTTTAATCAAAACAAAGCCTAAAACACTAGAAGGAAATAACTCTTTCAATTAAAATTTAAAAGAACGCACAGAAACTATCACATAACCTGTTCCAGCACTGATATTTGAAACTCGCCAAAAACATAAATAAATTAACCGATTTTCGCGCAAAGAAAAAGGAGGGTTAACTTAACTGAAATGTCCTATTTTTCATCTGTCAGGTGGGCATTAGAGAAGACGAGAAGACCCGGTACATATTGAAGAACAGCGCGAGATACGGCAGTGAGCAGGAAAGAACCAATTCGTGAAAATTACACTGCAGCAGATCTGCAAAAATTGTGAGACTTCAATGTAGAATATTTAAATTAGATGATGAAAAAAACAAAAACAAAATTTTGATACGTAAAAGATTATAAATATGGGAAACCTGGAAGTGGTGGCCCGGAAGGCAGCGCCCACGAGGTCAAACAAATCAGACCTCTCAGTCCATGTAAACTTCTAACCTGAAGAAATTATGCTATAAATCAAAACTTGGTGCTTCTAAAGAATATTATGATAATAGAGTCCACATAGGATACCTGGAAAGGATCTAATTAACGGAATTCGTCGTGGAAATCCAAGCCATCATCATCATCATCATCAAAAATAGAGCTGTAAAATACGTATGGGTGTACTATCATTTCATTCAAACTGAGTCGTCCATCTTTATCAGCATCTGCCTGTTAGAAATGACAGAGTCGTCAAAGCAGCTACGAGCACAATGAAATGCGTTTAAAGAGAAACTCGTAAGGCCAGTTCAACATTTCCAGGGTGTTTACGGGTATTTATTATATTTCATACTTTTATATGGGGTTGTAAGTGAGCCAAGCTGATTCAGGCTGAGCTCGATAAGTGGCTCACAAGATGATGAGCTAACGAGCCAAGCTCAAGCTAAATTAGCCTAAAATTATTGACTTGTGAGCCCGCTCATATATATATATATATATATATATATATATACATTAAACAGGGGGACCCTCTTTCCCCTATTATTTTCATTTTAGCNCATAACTTTATCTTAAACTAATAAAAATGTTTAAAATATGATATTTTACTTTTTTATATAAGTGATTTATAATTATTTATCTTTTAATTACACATTTTATTATAAAACTATATTAAATCAATATTATTTTCTCTCTTTCATAACAAAAAGTCAGCTAGTGAGCTTTGCTCGAACTCATAGAAACTCGAAATCAAGCTCGAACTCGATTAATTAATCAAGCTCATGCTCAAGTTGGCTCAAACTCGACTCGACTTATTTAAACCCCCACTTTAATATATCACCACTTAAAACAACCAAATGTTGCACCGCAACATTGTAAAAATAATTAAAAAAAAACATAGATACAAGCACAAGACTCAAAAATGAAAGCAAAAATTGAGTACAGGACAATAGAAAGAAAATAATAACAACAATATACATGGACTAATCTTCCAACTCAAAAGAGCACTGGCTAGATAGAGGATTCGTTCTTCCGGACGATAGGATTTCCTCAGGCTGGGGAGACACACCTGCTGGCTAAGCGGGTGAATCGGTTGGAAAAGCTAGAAAAGGTGGCCACCATTCGTGTTAAAGAGGTCGCCCTAAACGAAGAAGTTGGAATCCTTTGAGTGAAGCTGTTGGCAATCTGGGAGGCATCTTCGGTCGCCCGAGCACAAGCTAAAATAGATAGGATTAGATTAAGAGGTGAACTCTTGTTCAAGCGACTGTTTCAGCGAGAGTTTTCCTTGGCTGAAGTAATTGCTGACAATTTTGTAAAATATTTTCTTGAGTAGCCACCAAGCGACGGATGTAAATATTCTCATTTATGTAATAAAAGTTCAAATTTTCTATCTTGAATTGTGTTCAATTTGACTCTCTTATTGTGGTTTCGGGTGTTAATGATGTTGTTTCCCCTGCGATGGTTCAACTTCCTTTCGCTGTCTATAAATAGGGTTGAGAGTTCTGGAAATCCTAGCGTGATTGTTTCATCTCCTTGAGTTCTGTCAGCTTCTTCTTCCAATTGTTTCTTTCCTTGCCTCATTTTCATGGCTCCCAAATACTCGGAAGAGCTCTTCGACTCTATTCCATAGATTTTGATCTTGATGGCACGCTGGGTGAAAAGCTTTCAAGAGTCCTATGTTTATGGGAATTCAGTAGTTTTGAGGGCGGCCAGCAGTAATGACCGAGCGACTGATGTTTATGGCAAGGACTTGGTCTTCTACCAGGACCATTTTAAGTGTAGACTAAAGCTACCTTTTGGCCGGGAGTTGTGGGAGATCCTTTCCCGCTACTGTATCAATCCTGCACAAGTGATGCTAAAATCAAGTTGTTGTCATGACCCATGTCATCTTTCTCCGGCGACTGAGTATCCCATGGTCAACCAACCTATTTTCTTATTTCTTCAACTTGAAGGTCGGTTAGGACAGCTATACTATGTTCTTAGTGGACACTAGGCTCCGTTTTGTGAAACATGAGAACAAAATCAATGACTGAAAGTTGAAGTTTCTGTTTGGTTCCTGTTGAGGAGTCTGAGGGACCGAAGTACGACCCGTTATATGTGCTCCCAAGAAGATCAATTCCCTCCTGGAACACCTGAGAGAGTACGCAAATAGGGTTGATTGAAGGACAAGAGCTGTCTGTGCACCAGTACTTGGACTTCGGCACCCTGAACAAAGCTTTGTGATTGGAGGAGTTCGGGGTGATGACCGACAAGCTGTAAGAGACCTGCGATGCTCAAGAGGCAAAGTGAAAGGAAGCGGTTGTGACAAAGGTTGCTAGAAAGAAGCCGAGGGCGCAGGACATCCGCCCGGAGGGAATTGTTGCTCCCCCCACCGTAGAAATCACCGGTTCCAAAGGGGGGCGACCAAAAAGGTAGGCCTTGGTTTTTTTTTTTGGCTTTGTAAANTCCAAAGGGGGGCGACCAAAAAGGTAGGCCTTGGTTTTTTTTTTTGGCTTTGTAAATGACTTAGTGATGTTTGCAATTTTTGGAGAGTTCTTTTTGATCGGAGGGGCCTTCTTGCCAGGTGTCAGGACTTCCAGAGTTCGTTGGAAGGACTCTCCAAAGGCGACAAGTTTTTTTCTGGCAGAGCGGAGAGAAAGAGGATGAAGCATCTCCGGCCAAAGCGAAGGTGGCCAATTCGTTGGGCATTGCCATCATCGACGCCAAGTCGAGGGCTGAGGCGAGCCGAGCGTCAACTATTTCTCTGTCAGATTTTGGCATTGAGGCCCATGAGGAGGCAGAGTCTGACCGCCAGGAGGAAGACACTCTCCACCGCAAGGGAAAAGGGTCCTATTGAGGACATCTTCCCACCTCCTCGATCTGAACAAAAGACATCTCCTCCAAGATGAGTTCCTTCCATCGATGAGGGCACCGACGTTTGGTTGAGCTCCGTCGAGTGTTTTGTTACGATGGATACTGAGATGGATTGATACATGGGGACGGTCGCGGCGTTGAGCTATCCTTATCTCTTGATAGAGGTGGCTCACTCTGATTCTTTCAAGCATCTGCTGAAGAGTATGGGCGGCGACCAATTCCACCTGATGGCATGGTCGGCTGCCCATTATCAGGCAAAGGCCTTCCGCCGTATGGAGGAAAAGAAGGCAGCCGCTGAGCGAAGGATGGCTGATGCGGTCTCCTAGAAGAGGGAAGCAAAAAGGAGGGCCATCATGACGGAGAAGAAGTCGAAGTTCTCCACCTAAAGTCGGACGAGGGAGACTAGGGAGTACATGGAAATCGTCGCGACCCAAGATAAAGAGAGATCTTAAAGTGACGTTGGTAAGGACGGTGCATGTCGATGATCACGTCAAGTGGGCATCCCTTTAGCTATCAATTGCTTCATCAATGAAGGCCTAGTTGACCCCAAGTGGCTAACAAAAGGCTTTCGAGACCCTTCCTTCCGACCTTAAGGAAGAGAGTAAGAGATCTGCGATAGCGTCCGGAGGAGACGGCAGAGACCGCGGATCGAATGCTCCTTAGGCTTCTTACTCTCTTCTTTTTTTCCTGCACTTTTAAATAAAAATTTGTTTTGTTCAACTGTAGTCGACCAAATTGTATAGTCATATAGAAAAAGTTGTATAAATTTTTTTGATAATGGAAACATTTTTCTTTATACTTGTCGCTTTACCTTTACCACACTTTATCACTCGATTATTGAAGATGGTATACATGGTAGAACGATCAGCTATAAAATATTTTATTGAATGACTTTGATTTGTATTAATCATTCGGTGCAACTCTTTACCACCCGTGTCTCGTTTGCTCGACCAGATCGTCATCTCGGTCAAACCGCATCTTTCGCCAGATCTTAAGCGAATCTTGTCGCTGCTTCACGAGGGTAACCGTCGAGACTCGCTACTATGTGATTTGTGTCGCACCCTATGTCGAGCTTGTCGCTACTGTGTAGGGATCATTTCCATAGTTTCATCTGTGTTGTGTTTAGAACATGAATTTTTTATGTTTGGCATTGTTGGTCTTAAGTAGTTGTCAGTCGGACAATGGATGTTGCCTACAGTCAAACTTTGGAGTTGTACCGACCACGAATCATGTGCCATTATTGGAATTTTTATAATTTGTACAGATCAAACAGCTAGTGTCATTGTTGGTTTTTCCTATTGACTCCCAGCTTGCATCTTACACTTTCCAGGTCTCAGTTGCTTGGTCGAATTTACTCCATGGACGGATCACCATATGTGCTAGGCTAATTAAGTGAATCTTATCACTGGTTTCGCAGGGGTAAACGGTGAGACTCTCTACTGGGATTATTTGCGTCATACCCTTCACGAAACTTGTCACAACTGGGTAGGTAATCACCTCAAGAGCTTTATCTGATTCAAGTTTAGAGATTAAGGTTTACAATACTAGAGCACTATAGGTCACTTTTTGTCTTTCACTTACCGGATGACTTTGGCGTCGCTGCCGGCCTTGCTACTCCGATTAGGATTCCCCGAGCATTGGCTATCTGCTGAAGCAAATGAACTATTTTAGTACCTCGAGTCTTAATTTGGCCTAAGAACATATTTAAAAAAAGTTGTGTATTTTTTATAGCAAATAAAGTATAGAGTATTTGAAATGATAACGTATGTTTATTGCCAAGTAGAGTGTCGGCTGAGGTATTGGATTTGATTCACTTGTTGGCGCAGCGCTATGTGGTTTGCGCCTCGACCCAGGTTGCTTTGGCCGGCCCTTAGCAAGTTGGGGTCAATGGCATTTCGTGTTGGGCCCTATTTCTGGATTGACATCACTCGATTGATGTTGGTTGAGTTTTTTCGAGGTGCCATAGGTCAATTTTCGATAGGGGCTTCCCAACCTTGAGGAGCAGGTTGTACGTTTCTATGTGGCTCTCGCTTCCGAGCCAAATGTCTCGTGGAAGATGACGTAAAAGTTAAATTATGGCTCTTGGGCCTTCTGCTATGTGAACTCCTTGATATACTCTGTGTCAGAAGTGTCTTTGTGGTAGGTCTTTTCTGTTTGGTGTTTCTTGTTAGTGGTATGCTCCACGCTCACCACACCATTTAAGATAGTATCGGAATTTATCCAAGAGGTACACCCAAAGGATTCGAGCATTTGAACCAAGAGAGGAGTTGAGTGCACAGCGACTCGCCTCTCAAAATGGGATATTCTGGACCTCTTGTGACTCTTTTTATATAATCAAATATGTTTGATGCATGAGAGGATGAAGAGCCTAAAGTCTCTTCTTGTAAGAGCAAACATAAGAAGGGAGAGGCAAAAAAACCTATTACATGAAATATTAGCTCTACTTATAGAAGAGGGTGAGTAAAGAAGGAAAATTACATTTAGTGCCCCGCTTTATGTGGAGTTGTACACGTTATTTTAGTAAATAAATCCCTATGGGGCCAGGGTCTTGCCGTTCACTAGCTTAGTCAACTGGGTCAAAGATGTGAATCGATCAGTGTTGTCGTCGACCATCTAAACAAAAACTGTCTTTCGGTCCGCCCTTTAGGTATCGAGACTGGGTGGATTCTTGAAGGTAGTTTGAGAGATGAGTTCGTCAGACTAATGTTGGCCGATATGATGAGATGAGCCAATTGTCACTCCTTGGTGCCTATTAGGGAATTCTTACTGACTGAGAAGACTTGAACCCCTAGCAGAGGATATTTTTTAATGTGTATTTTTTGAGTCGATTCGAATGAATATTGGCTAGCATGAGCCGATCGGTTTTCCTGCGACCCCGAGTCGCTTTCCGTTAAATCCCATTTTGTCATGTCATTCTTTTTTTGAGCTGTCGGATTGATTCGAAGTTTGTGCTAACCCATTTTTTGGGTGCANACTCCTTGGTGCCTATTAGGGAATTCTTACCGACTGAGAAGACTTGAACCTCGAGCAGAGGATATTTTTGAATGTGTATTTTTTGAGTCGATTTGAATGAATATTGGCTAGCATGAGCCGATCGGTTTTCCTGGGACCCCAAGTCGCTTTCCGTTAAATCCCGTTTTGTCATGTCATTCTTTTTTTGAGCTGTCGGATTGATTCGAAGTTTGTGCTAACCCATTTTTTGGGTGCATTTATATACATAACATTTTAAATATAATAACAAAATCTTTAAGGTATATGCTTAAACAAGGAGAAAGAAAATTTATAAATACGTAAAACAAAGCTCAATAATTTCATGAAATAAATCCAGCTGAATATTGAGGAAAGTAAACTAAGCNAATATGCTTAAACAAGGAGAAAGAAAATTTCTAAATACGTAAAACAAAGCTCAATAATTTCATGAAATAAAGCCAGCAGAATATTGAGGAAAGTAAACTAAGCAGGAACACGGGATAAAATATTCAAACAGGATAAGACAAACAAACATATTAGATTTAATTGCACATCATGAAGTATTTAGAAATTCCCAAGTGATTGGTCAACATTAATAGCACCAAGATTTTGAGATTGAAAATAAATTTTAATAGTATATGTGATGCAAAACGTCAAAAAGATTACTATGGATCATCACTAGACCAAAATCATGAACCTAAGTGAGATAAGGGGCTGTGATAGCCCATCACATCAAAAGAGTATTATCAACTAGACATGATTGAAAAGTCTTGATATTAAAACAAATAAAACTGTATTGATAATTGAAGTTTAAAATTTTCAATTTTTGAATTTTGAACTTAACAAGCTTTCTCTAAATATGGAATGATTCTAATTTTATTCCCCATGTTTCTATTTTGCATTAGGCACAATACTTAAAGTTCGATTTTGAAATTAGAATGGCTCCACTCCACCCCTTTTTTTTTCCTTCCTTGCAATATAATGTTCCCTTAAGGCTTTTTTTATATGCATTTATAAATTTGAATTGTAGAACTTAATGCAATAGCATAAATATTTTTGGAATGAATGAATAAAAAGAATTCTACGTTTCGACAGAAATTGGAAAGTGAAATCTCTAGTTTAGAGCTTAGTAGCTAACCCCTTCTTTTGCTTCTTGGTCAAAGCCGAGATATACTTTTTTCTGCTTTATGTTCTCTCCCTCAATCTTTTATGGCATATTTTCTCATCTTCCTAACATTATCCTAAAGATTTTCCTCTAAACCCATTAGCCATTAGAAAAAATCCCAACTCCTATTTGAAGTTGTCCAAACTAGGGCACAATTAAACTTAAGTTTGGCCTTCCCTCCCACATCACCCGTAACACTTTAGATCTTCACTACCTGCTGCAAATCTTATGTCCACACATTTCTCAAATAACTGAAAGCCCTTATTACAGCTTCGTAAAGCCTCTCCACTAATCTAATATTTCAAAACTAGTCAAATCAATCCAAACTAAATCACCCTGACCAAGCCTTAGCTTTTTTCTATCATTTGACCTTCAAACCAATTGGAATTTCACCTAACACTATATTACAATTAAAGGCACCACTGTAATAACCCAAGTGATTCCAGCCCTTAAATCGTGTCCATCATAAGGTACCCCAAATCCTAACCTCAACAGAGAGCTCTAAGGTTAGTCATGACCTAACATTAACCTAAAATCTTGGTCAACCCATTTCTCTTGAGCACCATATCCAATAAAATTATTCCAACTACTCGAGAAGTGTCCCTCATACCCTTAGTCTCCTACTACAAGTAAAATCCTGTGGATCACCCTTCCTAAAGCTAATTCAATTTTGGTATTCAATCTAAGGCTTAGATTTAGGCAATTAAAGCACAAGGAATATTTGGATATTTTGAAGCTTCAACTATTGGTATTTGTGCTTGGTAGATCAATTATCTAACAAGGGGGCAATCTGTGGCCTTGAGCTTGGTTAGTTTTCTTTCATTATAATTTAATAAAATAGAGGAGAAAATTAAAGATTATTGTATGATTGTGACAAGCCTATGATATCATGTAGCTCAAATTAGTTCTAACAAAAAGCCTAGCCTACTAACCACGTGAAAAGATACCATCAAACATTATATCCTTAATGAAAGAGTGCTCTACATAAAAATTAGTAAATCTACCTTGAGTGCAAACTAATATATAAGAGCCAAATTTAAATTTCCTTGAACTAACTTCTGTTTTGTTGTAGAAAGCTTTATAAAAAGTTTATGATACATGTCTATCAGAAATTGCAAAAGGTTTAAAATTTATATAGATGTGACAAGCCCAGCGTAATACTATTCTTTATTCCAAACCCTAACTCTATCCTCAAAAGGCCCCTCTCGCCTTCGGCCACTCCAAAACCGCCATCACTATCTAAGCCAAAACCCTACTAGGAGAAAGCTCAAGTGAAAACAAGCAAAGGAGAGTCCAAGAGCTTATAATGGAGGATATGTCGAGAAAAATACTCCAAACACCAAAAAAATTTTGTTATATTTAAAATAGTATAACCCGGAGATGTCACCTATAACCATAATAGTGACTCGTTAGGTCGAGAGGGTGAAGTTAAGCCCTTTCACCAAAAAAATATTAGTGATAAAAAACCAATATCGTAACTATTTGGCATTATATATCAAAGAAAAGACAATAACTTTAAGGTGAAGATCGACTTACTAGACTTTAGCAATTCTATGAATTCGAACAAGTTCATTGAATGACTCAAAATTGTGGAACTAACTTTTAGTTAAAAGATAATCCACAAGATAGAATAGTTAAAATGGAAGTCATAAAACTGAATAAAGTGTTTCTTTGTAATACTAAAATAGGAAGCACCTTTGATAGTAAGAAGAGGAAAATAAGATTATTATGTGGACTAAAATGAAAAGATAGAAGTGGAGCAAATATCATCCCCCACATTATTGACACGATATGTTCCTTAAACTCAAAAATCTGCAATAGAAACATCTACCTGTGGAGAAGTACATGGATGAGTTTGAATAACTTGTGCTGAAATATGAGATAGTAAGGCAGGGACATAGCAGCGTGGTCTTTTGTAGGGTTGAAACAATATATTAGCAATATGGTGTAATTGCGATTCTATTGATCCAACTTGACATATAAACTCTAACCTTAAAAAAGAAGAAGCAACATTATCACATGGGACCCATCAGACCCTGTAGAAAGAGCATGCCCTAGGGTCAAGCAACAAGGCTATATTTGCCAAAATAACTAAACCATCAATATGTAAGGAGAAATCAGACCAAAGTGTAGAAAAGGTGGTTGCACCCTCAAGTCCTTAGCTTGGATGTTCTTTAAGTGTCGTGACTTTGGGCATATAAAATTTGATTTCCCAAATAAGAAAATGATATATTTTAGTGATCAGAGAGTAGTAGAAGAAGTGGATAGTAACACTAGGGGTGCATGAGATAATGAGAGTGTATTGGAGGAATATTAAATTTTTGCTAACGACTGAGAAATGCTAGTAGTTTGAAACATCTTTTAGACTCAAGCAAGAGTAACAATAGCTTCACTGCATCTCTCATACCCATTCTACTATGAAGAAAACTTTATGCAATCTTATCATTAATGGAGAGAATACCATGTCTACCTAAATAACAGAAAAGTCGAGCCTTACTATATAGAAGCACACCTAGCCATATTTTATCATGGTTGAAGAAAATGAATGAGATCTAACATGAGAGGTCTAATAAAGTTTTTCATTGGAGATAAGTTGGAGCAGGTGTTGTGTGATATTGTACCTATTGATGCTTGTCACAATTCAATTAGGTTGTCCTTAGCAATATGATCATTGCATACGCCATCATGGTTAAAAAAATACATATTTCTTAACTAAAAATTAGAAGCTCATCATACAAATATCTTGGAAGCAGTTTGAGATGATGGGCATTCACATAGTGTGAGACTGTAGTGCCACATGCTATCTTTCCGTAAGCCTTGAGAGTAGCACCAATAAGACTAGCATTGGTGGTCCTAAAATGCATAGTCTGAAGAACAAATATTCAGTATAGTGTAACCATTGTTGAATGAGTCTCAAAATGTCTTGATTGACAATCTACCTCTTGGGTTGTCATCTTTAAGATAGACCCAACATGCAATGAATTTCATTCCAAAGACAGAGTTCATCCTCCCAAATCGATCCACCTATCAAATGCGACCAATCGAGTACGATTTACAAAAGCAGGTTACAAATGTGATGACTAAATGATCAATCCATAAAATTATTAGTTTTGTATACAATTTTAACTCTAATTATTTCAAAGAAAAATGACTCTTAATATATGTTTATTGATTACATGGCTATAAATAAAATTATTATCAAAAATCTGTTTCCCATTTCATGACTGGATGAGTTATTAGATCAATTACATGAAGTTAACATCTTCTCCAAGATCGATTTGCTTAGTTATTACCATCAGATCATAAGGCTAGTAGATGAGTAATATAGCGTTCAAGACTCATGTCAAATTGTGCTAGAGGGCAATCATGCCTTTAGTTTGTCTAGTGCTTTGAACACTTTCATGTTGCTACTGAAACATATTTTTCGAGCATTCACTAGAATTCATGGTTGTATGTATTGATGATATCTTGGTGTACAATTGTGCCATAAAGAATAATGTACAACACTTATGAGTGAATTATTAGGTGCTTTGAACAGCCCAGATATATGATTACCTAAAAAGGTGTCACTTTCTTACTACATAAACTTGACCCTTTAGACATGTTGAATCAATGATTTGCATTGAGATGGATTCAGCCAAAATCAAGGCTATCGTTAACTGGCCAAGTCCACAGTCATTCACTCAGATTCACCAATATTATGATATGAAACCATTTATAGAAGATTTATAAAAGAAAATTTCTCTATAATTGCGCCCTTGACGAAGCTTTCCAAGTCTAACAGATTCATTTGGTAATTTTGAAACCTTGAACAAATAAATTACTTAGACCTCTGTTCTAATTCTTCCAAATTTTAATCAGGTCTTCAAGATGGAGTATAATGCTTCAAATAAGAGGATTGGAGTTGTGTTGAGTAAAAGCCGAGATAATATTGCCTTCTTCAGTAAGAAGTTAAATGATTCTGGAAGAAAGCACTCTCCCTACAACAAAGAATTTTATGTTATTTAAAGAGTTCTTAATCACTGAAGTCACTATTTGTTGGGGAGTTCACTCTTTACATTGATCACAAAGAATTGAGATTCCTAAATAGTCAAACAAAACTGAAAGGCTTCCATGAATTCTAGGTAAAAGCTTATTTCCTCAATTCATTTTGTGCTTAAGTACAAGCTAAGAGTAAAAACAAGGAAATTGATGCACTGAGTCGTCAACCTTATTGATCACTATCAAGATAACACACTTTATACAATGTCATGTGATGATAGACACACATTACAAACTTATATTTTAGAGAGTTTATTTTCATTTTGTTCAGGACCATCAATTTGGATTAGGATGAGAAATTTCAAAGTCATTTTGGAGGACTTCATGGGATACGTTGTGTATGAAACTTTGATTAACTCAACAATCCTGAATTAGAATATCACCTATACTAATCCGAATGCATCACAATAATAGTTAAAATGTTTTTGAAAAGATAGGGTGTAAAACACCAATGCAAAGATCTTGAGAACCTTTACTTGCTCCAGCACATATGGTTTAAAAAATAATTTGAGGCAAATTTAGACGCCTCAATGTGAAGTGCACTACAAATGCGTCAAGTATTTGACTTCTTTATTCTTTGTGAGGCTTATACCTTTTTTATTTGTGGAGTGCACTTCAAAAAATTTTCAAAATGTATTTCAATGCATTTAACTTACTGTTATTAGGACGTGTTTGAACTTTGTTCGAACCATGATCAAACATATTTTGAATCATGTTTGAAGCATGATCAAACATCTTCAAACATGATTCAAACCATGCTCAAGCATGGTTCATCTAATGTTTGCTAAATTTCCAATAATGTTGGAACTTTGAATCTTCAACATCGTTCGAAGACATGTTCTAATAAGTTTCACACTTTTACTTTAGATTAACATTTAACATAAATACTTGTTTTCTATTTCTTATTATGCGATTTTATGATTTATGATACTGTATAGAGTAAAGCTTTTAATTATTTATGACATATTTAAGAGTTATTTTAAAATTATTAGTTTTTTATTTATTTTTTTTCCTTAGAATTTGAGACTTGATTCTCGTTTCTTGATTTTATCTTTCTAAATTTTGTTAAGGCTCTCTATGTTATGGGTCATAGCAAATTTTCCCTTCAAGATGTAAATGATAGGAACAACAATGGCGCTAAATTTTTTTAGATCTCTTATGAAGGTTTCTTGATCATGAATACTCCTAATCTTAGTGAAGCCCATGGGGATGGGCCAATATAAAGTTGCCTTAAGCTTGAAGGGATCATATTTAAGGCTAGATGTAGATACAGTGAACTCCATGAATATATTTGCAGAAAGAAACAATTATTCGAGTTGATAACTAAATTTTGCTTAGAAGACCATCCTTATGTGCTTGAAATGCTTACTCTCATCAAAACTAAAATGAGGAAATTATAATATATATAATTTTAAAATAGTGTTCGTCGACCTCATAAAGGTATTAGAGGCACTAAACATGCCAAAGGACATGATTGGCCACTCATAAAGATTATTGAGATTTTGAAGACTTCTTTCCATCATCTACTATTTTTATACTTATTTGGTGCATTTGATCAAAAATAAATTTTGCAAACCTACCAAATGGGTAAAATCAGTTTATCTAGGTATTGTATGAACATTTTCCTTGAATATCTTGTTACCGAAGCTAAATTAAATGGATCATGTTTAGGGTATAGCTAAAATGATAGAAGTGGTAGATATTAAGCTCCGTTAGGGTGACATTAGGGTGATTTGTGATGCCAAGAATTTAGTAAGGCTAAGACTAGGTCCCATTTTTTAAAAAATAGGTGAAAATTTTAATAATCCTTCCGAGAAAAATAAAATTGATGCTTTGACACTGATCTAGGTTTCCTAGATGGTATAGGAGAATCAAGGGAAGGGTCAGGCGGCAGTAGGATGAGAAGGAAGTGGAAACGGTGATAGTGACTGAGAAGCTGACACAATTAGTAGCTGGGCAACAACTATCTAGAGGAAGACAACTAGGAAGAGAGTGGTTGCTGAAGGTGTAAGAGAACTTTAAACATTGTAGAGGGTTCACCACCTATACCCAATTAACTTATATACACACCCCCTGAGGAAGAAAACAATATAAGATTTTGCAAGAGAAAACTCGAAAAATAATCTAGAATTCTTCATAAAACTAAAGCTTATAAACCAAATCAGTTTCTGAATGTATGGTTGAAACAAAGATACCTTAATTATAGCTTAAACAAAGCTTCTAATAGGTTCTATAATGGATTATCCAGCTTACGGGAATATTAATTTCCTGAACNTACCTAAACCCAATTAACTTATATACACACCCCCTGAGGAAGAAAACGATATAAGATTTCGCAAGAGAAAACTCGAAAAATAATCTAGAACTCTTCATAAAACTAAACCAAATCAGTTTCTGTATGTATGGTTGAAACAAAGATACCTTAATAATAGCTTAAACAAAGCTTCTAATAGGTTCTATAATGGATTATCCAGCTTACGGGAATATTAATTTCCTGAACCTGCCAAGAATAAGTTGGCATGGGAGGCTTCTGGGCAGAAGCCTCACTCCTGTCTTAGATGCGGGCGATCACGTCATTCTCCTCAAGTAGAAGAGTTGCCATCTTCTTCACAGGACACCTCTAGATTCTAATAGTATGACCATAATTCAATGACGTTAAATGTAGTATGGATGTTGTATTCACTAGGAAAGTCACTTTTGTAGCCATTGTTATTGATTTCCTTGGCAATCCTGAATGGTTCGTTAGTTCAAGGTTTGAGCTTCCCAAAAAAAGTTACAAGAAATCTCTCATTCATCAGTTTGATCCATTAAAAGTTTTATTCCATAAAAATCTTAGATCTGGGCATGCTAGTGTGCTTCTAATACTCGCTACTTGGAAATTTTCTTCTTCACTTGAATATAGAAGGCCTAAATCTTTCTGCTTTAGTTTCTGAATCAATACTAAGCTCAGTAACTGAAAGTATCAGCCCTAAATTCAACGATGTAAAAAGGTGTGTGACTTGTGGGCTGAATAGTGAACCTATTATAAGTTGTTTTAACTTGCAGAAGAATCAAGTTCGCATGATATTTTTACCCAAAAAACACCAAAGGAGATTTTTAAAATTGTAATTTACTATCTCTATATGTTCATCCATTTGTGGGTGTGTTGTCGAATTAAATCAAGGTTTCATACACAACTTATCCCATAAAGTCCTCCAAATTGACTTTGAAATTTCTCATCCTAATCCAAATTCATGGTCCTCGACACAATGAAAATAAACTCTCCAAATCACAATTTAATAAGTTGTGATTTAGATTCTAATAGTATGACGATCAGTCAATGACGTTAAATGTGTATGGGTGTTGTATTCACTAGGCAAGCCACTTTTATAGCCATTGTTATTGATTTTCTTGGCAATCTTGAATGGTTCGTTAGTTCAAGGTTTGAGCTTCCCAAAAAAAACTACAAAAAATCTCTCATTCATCAGTTTGATCCATTATAAGTTTTATTCCTTAAAAACCTATAATCTGGGCATGCCAGTGTGCTTCTAATACTCAGTATTTGAAAATTTTCTTCTTCACTTGAATATAGAAGGCCTAAATCTTTTTGTTTCAGTTTCTGAATCAACACTAAGCTTAGTAACTGAAAGTATTAGCCCTAATTTCAACGATGTGAAAAGGTGTGTGACTTGTGGGCTGACTAGTGAACCTGTTATAAGTCAATTTAACTTGCAGAAGAATCAAGTCCGCATGATATTTTGACCCAAAAAACACCAAAGGAGATTTTTCAAATTGTGATTTACTATCTCTATATGTTCATCCATTTGTGGGTGTGTTGTTGAATTAAATCAAAGTTTCATACACAACTTATCCCATTAAGTCCTCCAAATTGACTTCGAAATTTCTCATCCTAATCCAGAAAATAAAGAACGTGATTATGTGGTAATTTATATTTATTTGGAGAGATGTACCCTTGAAATACAAGAAAAAACAGAAACTTAGAAAATGTGGTTCTAATGCAAACCATTTTGATTTCCCACTTGACAAATTAATTAGCCTAATCTTTAATATTGAAGATATTATTTCACATTACGATTTAACTAACCTTCAAGTGATGCAGCTAATTATCTGGAAAGAGACTTCTCTTACAAATTTCAAATACTTTTACTTACACGTATCTCAGAAGTGAAATCATCTTCATAGAAAATGTGCTTGTAAACCAAGCTAAAAATCGTAGGCTTTTAGTCATATTGAAGAATAAGCCCCAATAAAAACACATGGGTCACAAAAGAAGACTCAAAGAAATTGATGCTAAGACTTCTTGAAGAATACCAAATGGACAGATTGAGAAGCTAAATAACACAACAAAATTACTCTTAACCATTTTATACAATTTTATGTCATCAGTCAATTTTTAATATATTATAGGCATTGTCTACTACTAAGAAATTTATTCTACACAGTAATCATGACGTCATAAATTTTAAAAACATATAAAATAATAAGGGTGCTAAGTGGGTATAGTTTCTAAAAATCTTTCCACCTGAAGAAGATAATAAAATTACAATTATATTGTTTAATGTTATATTTCATATAATTTCAAATACCTAGTTCTGTTAGACTCAAGGAAGTGTATCCGATATGTCTAGATTTTCTTGTCATTTATCTAGAACATCTAGACAAGCCCTTAGCAATACGTTTCTCCTTTTTAGTGAACGATAGTAAGTTGTAAAAGAGGAAACAACCGTACCATTCCTAAATCATCCCTTAGAGAATTTCTCAAAATTGAGCTGCATTCTGCCAGTATATCAAGCCATTTTGGTAAAGGATAGGACAATAGATTTAATTGGAGTATAAGTTTTGGAAACGATTGAAGATAGATGTTTAGAAATTAGTAACTTGATTTTATACATGTATGCAATCCCAAGATACAGATAATAATTTAGAAAGTACATTGAATTGCTTATTGCGTAACAAATCTTCAGAGGATTTGTTGATAAATTTATCTTAAGATTATCAAGGATTCATAGAGGACATGATAACATTTCGGTAGTGCTGGATGGATTCTCCAAGACGACACATTTCTTATCTTGGTCAAAGCCACGTGACACATCATATGTAGCAAATTTTCTATAGGAAGCTAGTGAGATCCCAAGGCCTACCATCAACTATAATATCCAAAAGAAATGTGAAGTTTATTTTCAGTTTTGTGAGATACCATAAAAAATGATTGGTAAAAAGTTAAAACACTTGCCTACATTCCACTCTCAAATTTATGTTTTTAGAAAAAAAGCTTTAAAACTTTATTTAGATGTTTAGTGATAAAAAAGTTAGATAACTAGAATCTTTATCATCCATTTTTGAGTTTACCTACAATACTATCCGATCATTACCAAAAAAATCATCATTTGAGACACAGACATGGCTCTAACACGCGACAACATGTGTCAAACATGCCAGAAATTATGCCATAGCTCTTTCAGATCTCTAATATGTTGTGGACACTGTTTTGACATAGCTTGGACATGAATTAGGAAAAAAAGACATCGGGTATATGAAAATCTAGAAACTGAGCATAAGCCCTAACATTCTCTCACGCTAATACCACTCGCTATAAAGCGCAAAGTTGTCTCCCACTATTTTAATCCTACGTCGAAAGCTTAAAATCGTTCCTACATAATACTAGGATTGAAACGGTCAGAACAAATCCAATTTTTAAAAAACAGGTTGATTCTAATATTATCTAATTTTAACCTTTTAATTTTGATCAGATGACTAGAAATAAGATAATTAAATTTGAAATGAAGAAAATATAATGTCTCAAAATTTTTAATTAGAGTATTATTCAAAATATTCAAAAAAGAAAAGTATAACAACAACAACAACAACAACAAGCCTTTATCCCATTAAGTGGAGCGGCTGCATGAATCCTTTTTCTCAATTGTGTCGAATTGAGTGTCATATTCTCATTTAATTCTAATAGATTAAGAACATTTTTATACAATATGCCAAAGACTTTTTAGGACTACCTCTGCCTTNCAAGCCTTTATCCAATTAAGTGGAGCGGCTGCATGAATCCTTTTTCTCAATTGTGTCCAATTGAGTGTCATACTTTCATTTAATTCTAATAGATTAAGAACATTTCTATACAATATGCCAAAGACTTTTTAGGACTACCTCTGCCTTTCTTAACATAAGTCGAATCTAAAACATCGACACTTCTTACCAAATTATCAAATGGTCGACATTTAATGTGACGAAACAATCTAAGACATATCTCTAATATTTTTTTGTGACTGGAGCTGCACCAACCCTCTCACAGATATACTCTTTTTGCATTTTGTCTCCAAGTGTCAAGCCACTCGTCCACCTAAGCATTCGCATCACAATAACACATAACTTTGTTTTATGCTTATCTTTTAATGGCCAACATTCTGTGTCATAAAACATTACAGGTCTCGCCAGCAACTAAAAAGATTTTCCTTTCAATCTAAGCGGTACTTTTCTATCACACAATATACCCGAAGCATTCCTCCACTTCAACTAACCAACCTGAATTCTGCTAATAATATCCTCATCTATATTACCATCATTTTGAACAATAGACCCAAGATACCTAAAACGCACCCCTTTTAATGATTTGATCACCCATAATTACAACCCTACCACTAGAGTTACTATTACTAAAACCACATTCCATATATTCAATTTTAGATCTACTAAAAAAAAGCCTTTTAGAATCCAACATAGAACCTCAGTAACTCAAGTTTTTTCCGAACATTTTCTAGTCTTATCGACAAGAAAACTATCATCAAAAGAAAAGCATACACCAAGGTACATGCTCCAATAAATGCTCAGTAAGAGCATCCATAACTAAAGCAAAGAGATATAAGCATAAAGTCAATCCCTGATGTAATCCAATTGAAATAGAAAAATACTTGGTCAATCCTCTTTCTGTTCAAACACAAGTAACACCTCCAGTGTACATACTTGAATATAAGCATATCAAAACATTTCTTCTCTAGAACTCTCCAACAAAGGACTTACCTTGAAACCTTATCGTAAGTTTTTTT
The DNA here is from genome assembly GCA_002079205.1 of Phalaenopsis hybrid cultivar. Classification (NCBI taxonomy): domain Eukaryota; kingdom Viridiplantae; phylum Streptophyta; class Magnoliopsida; order Asparagales; family Orchidaceae; genus Phalaenopsis; species Phalaenopsis hybrid cultivar. The sequence goes on from JXCR01017594.1 coordinate 139,882, forward strand.
TTTTAAACAAACAAAAATCATATGTCGACCCACCTTATTCTCTCTGTACTTCTCCATCAAACCTCTCAATAAATATATAACTTCCTTCCATATTAGACCTACTAGTCATAAATCCAAACTGATTATGAGAAAGTTTTGTATCACATCTTAATCTATTATGTTGAATTACTCTTTCCCATACTTTTAAAGTACGACACGTCAACTCAATTCCTCTAAAATTTGCACTTGTTTGTGTCCTCTTTATTCTTAAAAATGGGAAACAAAACATTTTTCCTCCACTCAGGCATCTTCTTAGTTTTTAAAAAAATATTAAAGATTTTATTAAGGCAAGAAACTCCCAAATATACTAAATATTTCTACACTTCAATTGGGATATCATCAGATCCTACTGATTTTTGACATTTGATTTTTTTAAAGCCTCCTCAACCTATATTTTACTAAAGCAACGGTAAAAAAAAAAATTTTATTATTACTAACAATATTAAGATCACTAAGATCAATGAAACTTTCAAAAAATTTATTTAAAAGTTTATCAAAATAGTTCATCCACCGATGTTGAATATCTACCACTCAGAAAGCAGTTTTTTTTTTTCATCTTTAATACACTTTCCTAGCAATCTTTACTATTCTTTTCTATTTGTTTGGCTTATATATATATATATATATATATATATAT